>PVJC01041654.1:0-15399 GCA_004026665.1 Murina feae
TATATCTAATCCACAATTTCTAATTCACTATTTATTGTCAATATCAATAATTTGATATCTTCTCTTTGATTCCATTGCTTGATTTCTTAATTAATTCTGAGACATTAGAGGGGTGTGGGAAAATCATAATTAGTAACTCCCCCCAAAAAATAATCCCAATCCAATAGATCTGTATGCCTGACAGACATGTTAGCATTTCTTTTCAACCCTAGCACAGTTAAAATATTTATACCATAGTTAAACATTTTGACTCAGAAGAAATTCTATTTTTTCAGTATTTAAAATTTGTACTGAGATATTCTCTATCTCTATGAATCTGAAAATTATAAAGTGACCAATATTTTGTCTTCCCTATAGTAGGAAGGCTAGAAAGATATAAAATGTGTGAAGAAAAGTGAAAATAAATGAGATCAGACCAGAGATAATGCATTGATGTTTCCATAGCTTCATTTTAAGATTTAGTTTGAGCTGAACATAAAACTTTATATTACTTGCATCTATATGGCATTTAAGGTAGTTTTAGATGTCTTAAAACAAATAATTTATTACAGAAAGAATTCTGCCTGTAGCAGAGACTAATATCTAGTTAACTCAAAACAAATTTCCCAGCTCATTCTTCTTTGTCTGATGAGGTTAAATATTAACCTCCCCCGCTTTCCTGGAATATGCATTATATAATCTAAATCTGCTTGGGGCTTCTATGGAATTTTTGTATTTTTCATAATAATGACTGAGAGAACTTATACAAAACTGTCCCTAAACCTGGGTTGAATATTTCTTATAATTTATTTTAACAAGGGACATGACTCATTAGTAATTAGCTACTCCAGGAGAGAGGGAAGTATTGGATCAGATAATGTATGCCCTTATGTGATATTCTGGACTCCTTATAAGCTTTGATGTCAAGGTAGATTTTATAAGATTTTACAGCTGTTGTTCTAGGGAGCATACAGGTTTCAAGAGTAGAGCTTAAATCACTGTCACTGGAGCCAGTGTTTAATTGGTTCTAGATATCTTCTCTTCTTAAGGCTGAGAGATTGACTTGTTGGAGCTTTTTTTTTCATTACTAAAGGCCCGGGCTGATTAATTTGTTCTATGATCTGTGAGATCAATTGTTTATCATGAATTGAACTAACAGCTGCAGAACACAATTGGAAGTAACCCAGGAGCAAAGAAGTCATGATTTTAGGAAGAGAAGAACAACATGTAAAGAATCAAGCCAACTAAAATATAACTTATGCAACGATGAGTTTAAAGGTGTCTCTTGTGTGCCACTTCTTATGTATTAACAAGAATTAGTCACAGCCCTCAGGTCCTAAAGTAAAAACACTAACACAAAGTAGGGATGAATTATCTGTGAGCGTAATGAAAAGTCTATGCTCCTGCTTTTTACATTAAAAAGTTTATTTACCAGAAGTAACAGTGTTCCTCAGGGTCATCTTATTATTGTTGTTCTAATAATGCATACAATTTAACTCCAGTTCCTTTATGTTTTCACATATGAAGCAAAAATCAATATATTAATTTTAATACATCTATTAAGAATGCCTATTTAAGATGATTTCTAACTTATTAATTCTCTCAGCTAACTGAAGTGTTATTAGTTATAGCACTTATATGATGAATTCATTATTAAATTATTAGTGTGAGCTATAAAAAATGAAGTCTGTAGCAATACATATTTATTTGATTTTTAAATTTATTTTTTTTTTATTTTTTTTATTTTTTTTAGTGCTACAGTGCTTCTTTATTAATGCATTAAATAACAGATCCGCAGGCAGCTCTAGTAACCACCACAATTTTGAAGCAATGATGAGTGTCAATGGTATTTTGAAACATCCACAACAACTCTAACGTGATAGGAAGTATCTGACTTCTGCTGGCGACAGTCACAGGCGTTGCTACACAATGGAATACTATGCTGCTGTAAAAAAGAAGGAATTCTTACCATTTGCATCAGCATGGATGGAAATGGAGAGCATTATGCTAAGTGAAATAAGCCAATCAATGAAAGATAAATTTATTTTTAATTAATTTCTTAGCATTAATACTAAGGTAAATTAGGCTTCCACAAAAAACCATTTTATATTTAATTTCAAAATTGTAAGTTTTCAAAAAGAACACAGAAGATATAGAATGAATGAAATTAATCAGTTTTTTCCTCATAATTTAAGAATTTTAATTATCTTCTTCATTTTGCTTTTGAGTGATTTTAATTATTTTTTCCAGTATTTTGCCTTGCTTTTTTCACTGGATTTATGCAGTATAAAAATTGTTTGCACATTATATTCTACCTTAAATTCTGCTTCTGGAGAACCTAATTTGTGACAATATCCTATATTGATATTGAAATCAGATAAAATTCATGCAATAGCATTTTCTTTTAAATAGTATTTGTCCTGTTAATTTAGTCTACTACATTTTTCTTTCTTGATATAATTTAATGACTTAGAGAAAGTACAAAGTTACTTTATATAAAATGATTGATCTTTTTAGCTTTAGCAGCTTCATTCAAGAAAATTAATGTCTTCCTGTACAGCTCATTGTCTCTACTATACAAATCATTTTCTCACTAAAACTGAGTTAATGAGATTACAATATGGATATATGGAAATGTGTAACAAAAGTTGAAAAGAATGTCTTTCAAGCTTTCCCAAATTATTTGATTTATTATTTTTCTATCTTTTGTCTATCTATCTAGCATCAATCTACCAATAATCAATCAATCTTGTATTTATTATCTATCAATCTTCTATTTATTACCTATCAACTGTCTCTTTTAATGCCAGGGAGGAAAGAGGAGGTATCATATTATAATTTTTAAAAAACAATATTTGAAAAACATTTTAATTTTTTAAATATAATTTCAAGGTCAGTTTTAATCAGGGTTTTCTATTATATCATAATGAGATGTTAATAAAAGGGGAAACTGTGTAGAGGGTAAATTTAAAATCCGTATTCTACCTTTACAATTTTTTCTAAAAATCTAAAACTGTTCTAATATAGAAAGTTTATTTTTAAAAAGGAAAAACAGTGAGAACATGAATAAATAAACCACAGTCTATGAAAAAAATATTCACAAAACCCTTCATAAAGGACTTTTGTTTAGCATATGTATATTTTCTACAATTCAGCAATAAAAGAAAAAAAAAACTTGAAAATGGGGAAAAGTTATTTTCTTATTTCCAGGGAAACTGTTTCAATTGATTTTTTTTTTCCTGGATGAATATTTTGCAGGGAGATCAGAGTAAAAAGTCACTCTGTCTCTAATGAATGTGTTAACATCTGAAGAAAAAAAACTCACAGGTAACCAGACACTAAGAGTGGTATCCTCTTACAAGCGCAAACTTTCTCTATGAAATGATATGGCTTTGCTCTGATTGCATTTGAGTAGATGAGGTAGAGGGAGAAAGAAAAGATGAAGCCATAACTCATGTAGCTCAGATAAGAATTTAAATTTCATAGTCTGCCTGAACTGAGAAACTAAATTGCATCATTTCTAAACAGGCAATATTAAGGCATTTGTCAGGGTTTTTGGTGGTGTTGTTTTTTTTTTTCTGATTTACCTTTGTTTTTAAATTTTTTGAAAGTGCTTGTCTCTTAACTTATTAAACTTTAGAGATGGTATCATATATACAAATTTGTTTTCTTTCCTTTTCTACTTTGGGACAACATTTATGTGTTTTACTACTAAAACCTTCTCTTTTGTTCTGTAATAGGTGGAATTGGTGGGGAAGCTCTGAATTGAAATGGGGCACAAATATGGCCTGGAATGTCCCCTAGATGAACATATCAGAATAAAATAAAGTGGTAATATCCAAAGGTTATGGACAAAACGCTTTGTTTCAAGCAATAAATTGTTATATTTTAAGTTCTCAGTAGGAACCTCTTCATTTAAAAGTAAAATTGAAAGAACCAGATACTGAATTTATTGCTTATTTCAAAATTAGCATTCAATTAATGAGAGATGCTGGCAAGGGTTAAGGATCAAGGACTCTGCATTATTCATTTGTGTGTTTATTAAATAAAAATTGGGAAACTTGCGACACAGTGAATACAAATGTATCTTAGCTGTGGAGAAATGTATCATTTGCATATGCAGTAAAATCATAACACATTAGACTTGGGACCTTATAGGTCATTTAGTCAAATTTTATCATTTTTCAAATGGTATAGAATGGGCAAGCGAGTTGCTTTGCAGAACTGAAAACAAAAAAGACTATGTTAAATAGCTTCTCAAATTTCCCCAAGCTTACTTAGTTCCAGAACTAAGCTGAGCTAGAATCTAGGCATCTTTATTTTCAACGAAACACAGCCTTTACTTCACTAGGCTTATAACTTGAAAAATGTGACAATGTTATATCAACTTTATGTGAAAATGTGTAAACTCTATAAAAGTTAAATAAAATATTAAATATCTGCATATATATATATATTTAAGCGCACTAGTTGCAGATATAATATAAAATATAATTTGTTATTTTTTATTAATTGAAAGAAAACCAAAGACTAAATAGTGGGGTCAAATACTTAACATTTTACATTTCAAAGCTTTGAAGTTCTTTTTCTTTTCATCATACTTGTATCCCTAGTGTATAAATTATATGAATAACCATAATATCTGATTCAATTGTATATATTTTATACAATGTAGGAGTCTTACTGCTCCTACAGGTAAGAAGGTAAATAATTAAATTCTGACACTTTCTTATCTATAATTAATTTTAACAAATTCTAAATATTTAGCAAAATGAAAAAGAATAGAACATGGTCAGGACAGTGTTTTATTTGAGGTTGACTAAGATATCATCACAGAGTGTTTCTATCCCTCCATTTATAAATCTCCTATTTCTCTTATGAATAAGCGTTATCTTAAAGCTAACATTAAATAAAATAAGTAAAAGCTAACCTTACTTTATAGAATTAGAAATTTCTCTTTCATATTTTTCTCATATATAACTGATATATATTATTATTTTAGTTTCAGATGTACAAAATAATGATTAAATATTTGTATACATTGTAGAATGATCACCACAATTAGCTCAAATAATATCCATCAACTTACAGGGTTAAATTTCTTTTTATGATGAAAACTTTGCAACTTTCAAATATGAAATACAATATTAACTACAATCACCATGCTGTGCATTACATTCCAATAACTTATTTTATAACTGAAAATATGTAGCAATAAAAACTCACTTTAAATAAACCTGATGATTAGAAATAGCTTAATATGCTACAAAGAAAAATAAATGGGAGCTAGAAGGTCATATGGCATATCTAGCATTGTAACTGACATGTGTCACTGAACTTTCATTGGTCCTTATTTTCCTTAATCTTGTGAAACAAAAAGGACAAATGACTTCACTTTGTTAATGTTGTATCTCTTTTATAAATTTCATGCTGATGAATTTCTTTACTATGAAAAATGTCAGGTTTGTAGTTTATTTCATTGATTTTACTTTATATAAGCTGAAATTAAAAATAATGACAGTAATTAAAAGACACTGTTCACTGAAAAAATATTATAACATAACTCCAAGAACATGCTATGACTTAAATGAATGTAGACTACCAATCAACTGCTTAAGTCACTGCAATTTAATTAAAGACTATTGAAAATGTCACTGATTATTTGTTCCTCAACTCTTCAAGGTAAATAACAGTTCTTCCATGTTTACTTTTATAACTAGTTCTTTGAAACTTTAGCAGAGGTTCTAACATAAAATTTCATTATTGGAAAAACAGACATTTTTATCAAATGTCCTATATCAAGATCAAATAATGAATATCTGAGAAAAGTTTAAAAAGAATCTGACTAATTAGTGATTACTGGTCATGGAACCAATTAGGCTTCAGGATTTTTCTAAAAACCATAATCCATGTACTTGTTTTTGTATACAATTTAAATGCAGAGGATCAACTAGAAAGACTTCTATTTCTGGCCATATGGCAGATTCAATGACATGAATCCCCTTTAACACATATAGCTGACCTGCTAGGAAAACAAATAAAATTCTTCTTGGCCAAAGAAGAAAGAAGTGACAATTGGAATGATGAGCACATGAGATAATATTATAATAGTTTTGGATAGTGCTGGTTACTTCTAGCTTCAGAAAACACAATTCTTAGTTTTAATGCCAAGACATGAAAATGAAGGATGAGATGTAGGGTCACATAACTACGATAGGCTATGATCTCAGTGAAAAAGTAGCACATACACAAAATTAAACCTAATTTTTTAGTTTTATTTTGTTTTATGCTATTTTATGTTATGTGTTGTCACTTCTGTTAAAAGCACTTACTGAAAATATATTTATTTGCAGATTTCTGCCAAATATATATATATAAGATCACTTAGTTCAAATATTCTTTGATGTGAAAGATTTTTAAGAGTGCATGCAAATCAGAGTTTATTTAAGAAAAGTAAGACTAAATTTAAGATTTTAAGCCACTTTTATATATTTATGCCATTTTTTCATTCAAAAATTATACATGCAGAATAGCAATTAAGAAAGTTTTTATAGTCACTAGTGGGAGGATTCTCTTTTTTTTTCATACAATGAGAATAAACCATACTTTTGATTGAAAGAATAGCTATTGTATATGATGCATCTGGAGCTTTTCATTTAGAAGTCAGATGTTTCATTCATGAATATTGCAGTCAGTGAATGTTAAAAGAAGGCAATGATTCTAGATTGATAAGGCTGTACTAGCATCCTATTTTGTAGGGTATCTGTAATAGCTCTATAATTACAAGGGAATTACATGTTTCTACAAATTACTTGATAATTATACTCGACATTACCAAGTAATTCAAAGATTAGTTACTATGTAACTTGCAATTTTGAGAACTCATTGGCATGTATTGCCTTCCTGATTTTAAGGGTTTGCTGTTACCCTACCCTAAACAGTGGACACTCAGAATATATTTCTACTTATTTTTATCTTATTCTGCTACATAAATTTGTTAAAAAGCAACTGGGTTTTTTTCCATTAAAGGACAAATGCAAATGAATGTATGTCAGTCATTTATCTTCATACTTAATTTGTGTTTATGTTATATTTCAGCATTATATTTACTTTCATTTAGGTGGTTCAATGAGGCCAGCAAGAGGTTTCTGATAAAAGTGACTTTTAAAACAAAACAGTAAATTAAGTAAATTAATATGTAATATAACTAATTTGAAATAATCAAAATGTTACATTGCAACCAAGCACATGTAAATATATATATGTTTAATCTAATAAAAGAGTAATATGCAAATTAACCATCATTCTGAGACACTCAAGCCATGCTCACCAGTCAAGCCACGCCCACCAGCCAAGCCACACCCACTGGCTAATCAGAGCGGCTGTATGCAAATTAATCCAGCCACTAAGGTGGCCGGTAGCCACGGAGCTAGAGAAAATAGGAGGTTTATGTTGTACCAGTGATGGAGTTGAAACTGCCTGCCTAGGCCAGCCAGGCCTCTGCTCAAGGCAATAATGTTTCAATTATAGAAGATAAATAAACCCTAGAAACCTAATTCCAGCCAACCTTGCTGGGATTTTGGGTCAATAGAAGCTGTGAACAGCCTGAAAACAGCCCTCAACCCCTCACCCAGGCTGGTCAGGCACCCCAGTAGGGACCTGAACCCTGAAGGGACTGTGGGCAGCCTGAAAATGGCCCTCACCCCATGGGGTGAGGGTTCCCACTTGGGAGCTTGGCCAGCCTGCAAACAGCCATCAGCTGGCCAGGCATGCCAGCAGGTGGACAACCCCCAAGGAGTTCCAGACTATGAGAGGGCACAGGCTGGGCTGAGGGATCCCCCTGAGTGCACAAATTTTTGTGCACTGGGCCTCTAGTGTGTGTGTATGTATATATATATATATATATATATATATATATATATATATAGAGAGAGAGAGAGAGAGAGAGAGAGACAGTTAGCAGACTTTAAAGATCAAGTGTTACACCAGAGACTCAACAACATTTATATATTACTTGGTGTATGGAAATCATAAGATTTCAGAAATCTTAACTAATAAAAGTGTAATATTAAAATTAACTGTTTCTTGGGGATGGCCTAAGCCATGCCCACCAGCCAATCAGAGTGACTGTATGCAAATTAGCCTAGCCAGGATGGCGGAGGCCGCAGCCCCAGGCTTCGCCATCTTGGGAGCCTGGGTCCTGGGAAGGCATCTGGCGCCCTGGGCCAGCCGATGCCTTCCCAGGCGGAGAAGCATTCCGGGAGAAGTGGGGACCAGCCGACGGGACCCCGCGGCCCCCTGCTGGGAGGCCGATCGGGTGGCCAGTGCCACCGGAACGGCCTCCCGGGCGGAGATGCCTTCTGGGGGAAGCAGGGACCAGCCAACGGGACCCCGCGGCCCCCTGCTGGGAGGCCGATCGGGTGTCAGCACCACCGGAACGATCTCCTGGGCGGAGAAGCCTTCCAGAGGAAGCGAGGACCAGCCGGTGGGACCCCACGGCCCCCTGCTGGGAGGCCCATCTGGTGGCCAGCACCACTGGAATGGCCTCCCGGGCGGAGAAGCCTTCTGGGGTAAGCGGGGACCAGCCGGCGGGACCCGAGGTCCTCTCCTGGGAAGCCTATGGGATGGTCAGCACCACCTGATGGGCATCCCAGGCGGAGAAGCCTAGGGGGTGGGGGGACGGGACCAGCCGGGGGACCCCATGCCCCTTCCTGGGAAGCCTATGGGGTGGCCAGTGCCACCCCATTGCTTCCCAGGCGGATGGTCCAGAGGGTCAGTGGGAGCTGTGGCCAGCCTGAAAACTGCCCTTAGCACCTCATCCAGGCTTGCCACACCCCCTGGGGTGAGGGTCTCCACTGGGGAGCTTGACCAGCCTGCAAACAGACATTGGCCCCTCACCCAGGCTGGCCAGGCACACCAGCAGGTGGACATCCCCAGAGGGGTCCCAAATTGTGAGAGGGCACAGGCTGGGCTGAGGAAACACCCCCCCCCCACTGCCCCAGTGCACAATTTTTTGTGCACCAGGCCCCTAGTAATATAATAAAAGTATAACTGTAGAGCAATTGTTATATGTGTTTTAATATTTGAGTCTAGTAAAAATCAAGGAGAAAAAAGAATTATGGAACATTTCTTTTATATCCTATGCCAGTTAATTGTAATTAATGTTTTGTATTGATATTATAGAATGCACATATATTTATTGGCAAGGAGACAACCTAAAGAGAGTAATGGGGTGCCAGCACTACACACTCTTTCAATATAAGAAACAATAATTACTTAGTTCAGAAAACAAGAGGAATTGAACCAGATTAGCAGAGCTCCAATTAAAGTTGAAGGAGTTAAACCCCTCAAAGGAAAAATAAAAAAAATAAGAATATTAAGACAGTAACCATTGAGCATTAAACAGGCATTAGGGCCTTCGGACATTGGGCTCTTGCAACCATGTAAGTTGCATGTCTATATAGTTGGCCTGATACCAGGGTCCAAAATATTTGCTTTTGTGATCAATATTGATCAGGACACAACAAAAAAGATTCCATAATGGATAATTCTTAGAAATCTAAGCTAGCAACTTGAAATAAAGAAATATTGTTAACCTTTCGAATAAAGTGGAATTGATTGACCCATTATATAGAAAGTGAATAAATGATTGCATCATAAAATATTTTGGACACTTATAAAGTTTCACTTTGGAAAATATGTTTCTTTTTTTAAAAAATGATGTATATATTCATCTAAAAACTCATACAAATACTGAATTGTACACACAAATTTTATAAGATGGGTTATAGTTTAATTGAGAGAGAACTATTTTATCTAATGAAACATTATAAAAATCAATAAGCATTGACTTTTAAAAAAATTATTTTTCAATTCCAGCTGACATTCAGTATCATTTTGTATTAGTTTCAGGTGTACAGCATAATAGTTAGACAATCATATACTTGACAAAGTGATCCTTCTAATATTTCAAGAACCCACTTGGCACCATGCTTAGTTATTGTAATATTACTAGAGACCTTGTGCATGAAATTCATGCATGGGTAGGATGCAAAGGCCTGGCCTGCGATCAGGGCTGATCTGTGGAGTAACTGGCAAGGTGATCAGGGGCTCCTGTGCACACTGGCCTTGGCTGGCCTGGCAGTGCCTGCTCATTGGCCCTGACCCCCACCTCTGCCACCAGTCACCTCCCGTGCAAGTGGGGAATTCAGGGGGATCCCACTCACACTAGCCTTGGCTGGCCTGACTCCACACGCTCACCAGCCCCACCCCCTGCCTTCAATGCTGGTCAGGGTCTGCGGTCTGGTGGAAGCTCCTGAGTTGAGCATCTGCTCCTTGGTGGCCAAGTGTGCATTGTACCAACCAGTTGTTCCTTCAGTCATTCCACCATTTGATCAATTTGCATATTAGGATTTTATATAGATAGACTAGAGGCCTGATGCATGAAATTTGTGAAAGGGACTCAGCCTTTGCAGCTGCAGCAGCTGCCTCAGGCCCTCACAACTTTTTTGCCAGCTTCATCCAGAATGTCATCCGGAAGATCCTCTGGAAGGTCATTCCACTGTTTAGCCATCTGGTATAATTAGTATATTATGGTTTTATTATTATAGGCTAGAGGCCCGGTGCACAAAAATTTGTGCACTCGGGGGAGGAGGTTCCCTCAGCCCGACCTGTGCCCTCTCACAATTTGGGATCCCTCGGGAGATATCCACTTGCTGGCTTAGGCCTGCTTCCCGAGGGATTGGGCCTAAACTGGCAGTCAGACATCCCTCTGGCAGCCCAGGGGCCCTCAGGGGATGTCCACTTGCCAGTGGGGTGCAGGCCTAAGCTGCAGTGGGACATCATTAGTGCTGCTTAGGAGGCAGGAGAGGCTCCCACCACCACCTCTGTACTGGCAGTTGTCAGCTTGGCTTGTGGCTGAGCAGAGCTCCCCCTGTGGGAGTGCACTGACCACCAGGGGCAGCTCCTGTATTGAGCATCTGCCCCCTGGTGGTCAGTGTGTGTCATAGTGACCAATTATTCTCAGTCATTCTGCTGTTAAGGTCAATTTGCATATTACCCTTTTATCATATAGGATAGACTATATTATTTATGCTGTACTATACATCCCCATGACTCTTGTGTAACTACCTATTTGTACTTCTTAATTCCTTTACCTTTTTTACCTATCCCCCAAATTCCATTCCCCTCTGGATAAAAAAATGTTGTGGTACAAACATACAATGGAAAAATGGAATATTACTTAGTCATAAAAAAGAATGAAACCTTACAATTTATGACAGCATAGATGGACTTGGGTGGTATTATGCTAACGAAGTTAAATAAGTCAGACAAACAAAGATAAATATCATATGATTTCATGTATATGCAAAGACTAAACAATAAAATAATAAATAAAAAAGATTCACAGTACAAAAAACAGGTATTATTATAGAATTGAGCTAAAAAAACAACAAAATTCAAGAACATTGTGTAGGTTCTAACTTAATAGAAAAACAGTGCCACAGAGGGGGAAAGGGCACAAAAAGTATTATTCTGAATTACAAAGTAAATGTACTAAATAAGTAATGCATCGTTCAGATTAGTGATGGGGATAGAGACCAAATATCTGTGTTTTTCATGGAAACTGTCTGTTACATTAAACTAACATGAATAGAAGGGAGGGAGGATGGAAAGAGGGAAAAGAAACAGCTGCCAGAAAAAGATACGTGAGGAGCCTAAAGTGTTCTGTTATTGGTTGGGGGGTGTAGCCTTTCCTAGGAAGATGAGTAGCTCATTGGTGGAATGATAAATAATTCAAACAGAGGTTTTGCTGTAATCCTGTCTGGGATTTTACTGTAGAGTTATCTCAATTTATTCAGCATTAAATATTGAAGAACCCTTCTTTAAGGAACTAGAAAAGTAATGTGTTATAGTAGCTAAAAGTATGCTAAACATAGCTCTAATGCAAATAGTTCACTTAAGGAATATTAGAATGAGAATCTATATAAAACAATAATATACATAACTCAAAAAAGAATGTAGCAAAATGTGAAAATGTGTGTATATATATATATATATATATATATATATATATTTGATATGGGTTTGATGGAAGAAAAGGAAGAATAAATGCATTCACTTAGTGAGTCAAAGAAAGTCATTTTAGAAAAATAGTTTTCCTAAAGAATAGAGGGGATATTTCTTCTCAAGAAAGAATGATTCATATACATAGAAAGCCATGTTTTGGTCCTGCAGAGGAAGTCCTCATAATTATTTAAATATATTACTTAATCTATAATTCAATTAAATTCATAAGTTCAATGCAACTAGAATATAAATACCAGCAGAAATATGTGGCAAGCAATCAGAAGAGATGACACAGAGAAAAAGTTACAAATATTCACCTGGGAAATTAAACAATATAAACAGAAACTTTCAGAAAATAAGAATGATGGAAAATGTTAAAATGTATTTAAGCAATAGTAAAACAATTTCGTAATGCAATAGGCATAAACAGAATGATGAGAATGCAGGATCTATCTATAGGGAAAGCTCATATAAAGCCTTTTAAATTAGTGCAGTGATGGATTATATGATAAATAATGTTGGTATATCTGACTATAAATCTTGCCCGAAAAACAAAACATTCTTCACCTCACTCCTTATACTGAAATATATTCAGATTTAATCAAGATTTAAATGTTAAGAATGGTCATTAAGCCTGGTCAAATCTCTGAACAAAAGCCAGAAACGTGATAATGAAATGAAGAATTTGTAGAGGAAGAAATATATAATAGACCATAGAGATGCCAGCTTCTCATTACTTGTAACAAAGAACTAATTATCTTAATATATAATGAACTTTATGAATCAGTAAAACAAAGCAGTATAAAATGTAATTGAAGTATCTGAACTGATAATATGAACATATGGTTCATAGCAACAAAAAAAATTTGTGGATAACAGCCATGTGAAAAGATTTTCAACTTGCTCCATAAAGAAATTCAATCAAGAATCCATTTTTATTACCTTACTAAAGGTCCGGCGCATGAAATTCATGCATGGGGGGGGGGGGGGTGAGTCCTCAGCCTGGACTGCACATTCTCTAATCCAAGACCCCTCTGGGGATGTCTGACTGCCTGATCACCCCTAACTGCCTCTGCCTCAGCCTCTGCCATCGTGGCTTTGTCCAGAAGGATGTCCAGAAGACATCTCATCTATCCAATCTACTTAGCATATTACCCTTTTATTAGTATAGATTAGATTGTCAAGAGTTAAAGATCTGAATTATAGCCAGTATTGGGAGGTTGTGCAGATATCAGTACGATTAGACATTGTTTACACAGTGTAAAGTGACTCCACCTGTTCAAAAGGCAATTTGGTGTTATTCATTCACTTTTAAATATACAAACCAGCAGTATTATTTAGAATTTTAATATAGAGAAATACACATGTTCTCAAAAATGTCTCTACCAAGGCCTTGGTTGATCACTGTGTATAAGAAAAATTATAACTATTGAGATATTAATCAATTCAGGATTAAATTGCGACATATCAACTTTAGGAAATGCGACAAACTAAATAATGAATACCATATATTAAGTATAAAGAACAAATTGTAGAATGGTATCATAATACACTCCTACTTTTATAAATATATGTATATATACATAAGATTGGGTCTCAGCGCCCACAGTGGTGGCAGGCAGTGCTGGGTCACCACAGCAATCCAGCACTGACTGCAGGACTGACTTCTGGTTGGTCGAGTCTTTGGTCATTTTGGACGTTACAGACCCTGAATATATATATATATATATATGTTTTTCTGTACTCTATGTATCTTTTTATTATGAGCCTATATTTATTTAATAAAATAATAATAGTAATTATAATCTTTATTATTGAATGAAAATTAACAATACTACTTAAAGGATTTGGCGATGCTTAAATTGATGTGGAGTCAATATTAGAAGGAGTTTGATTTTAAATTTAAAAAGGCTTCCAAGGATTTGAATTTGGATGACTGCAATAATGGAGCCACTTTGAAGAGACTATAAAATGAAGGCTATCCATCATTTACTGAGAAAAAATTTTCATTTTCTCTTTTTGGTGTTGGGCTTGACATAGCATTAAAAATACAGGTCTTTAGCTAGAGACTAGGAATTTTGGTGTAGTTCTCCATTAGTGTTTGCATTTATAACTACTTAATTTAAAATTTAAGTCATAAATTGGAAGAACAAAAGGAAAGCAATAACATTAAGAAATAGCTCTCATTTTACTGTGAGATTTTGAATATTTTAAAAGTCTTAAAAACACAAATCATTAAATTATAAAGCTAGAAGTTAAGCTTTCTTAAAATTCCATCACACGCACACAAAAAGAAGATATTCAGAGGATTGGGGCAATAAAATTTGAAATAATCAGTTGTGATGTCTAATGATGACAGGGGAGAAATTAATGCCATGTTGGTGTTTTTAGGTTAAGCTAAATTGTTTCATGGAATGATGAAAACACCGTTTCAGAAACTAAGGAAAGGGTGGAAATCTGCAGTTAGACATGGATTCCTAGAACTTAATGTGTTAACAATAGAAACTCTCAAGAATGGCCAAGCCAATCTTCTGCCTCATCTACTGCTTTAATATAGAATAGGCTGAACATCTAAACTAATAAAAGCGAAATATTAAAATTAACCGTTTCTCCGAGATAGGGTAAGCCACGCCCACCAGCCAATCAGAGCGGCTGTATGCAAATTAGCCCAGCCAACATGGCGGCCGCCACTCCCGGACCTGAGTAAACAGCCCTTTCCATTGCGGCAGGAGCGAAAGTGAAGCTGAGCCCCTCAGCTCAGCTCCAATTAAACTGCCTCTAGCGAAACACAGCTTTTTGAAACATTGTAACAATCATAGAATCCTCCGGAGCTAAAGAAAAGAGCAGCTCCGGCCTAACCAGTAAAAGTAACAATTGTTTCATTATAGACGCTGCGAGGTGAAGCAGAGGAGGCTTCGTTAGTAGTTAGAAGGCCGCCTTAAAGGAACAGTGTATCAATTACCTCAGGCCTTAAAGGAACAGTGTATCAATTATAAGAGAAAAAACTCCAGAACCTGTGTCCAGCTGGCCTTGCTGGGACGTTGGGTCAATGGGAGCTGTGGGCAGCCTTAAAGCCCCTCACCCAGCCTGGTCAGGCACGCCAGCAGGTGGGCATCCCCCGAGGGCTCCCAGACTGCGAGAGGGCACAGGCCGGGCTGAGGGACCTACCGAGTGCACAGATCGGCTGCAGGGCGGGACAGCGCAGGACCCAGGACCCGTGATGGGAAAGAGGCGGCAGGGTTGGAGGGCACCGGGAAGCGGGTTAGAGGTGGCAGGGGGTCTCGGCCTGCTTGGTGGCTGCCCAGGCCCTTTGCAGGGCACTGGGGAGCGGGAAAGCAAGGCTGCAGGGGC
>PVJC01041655.1:0-15260 GCA_004026665.1 Murina feae
ATTGTTCACAAATAAATAAATATAAATACTATTCCATCACTTATTTAGAATGTTGAGGAACTCAGGCGCTTCTTAAGTAAGTGTTAAGATATCACACAGATTTGTACTCTGGCCCGTGAGTCTCACTGTGATGACATTCTCCTAATTGCAGTTATTTGAAATGATAACAGAACTGTCTATAAAATAAGATAAGTTTTAGCAGCAATGAGAATTCCTGTTCTCACTGCTTATAAAAAGATAACACAGTTAGGAATGAATAATGTAACTAAGTAAATGTGATTAGAGATAAATAATTCATTAAATGTCTGTGTTAATAAATAATCGCTACCCATTTGCTTCAGAGATGCTATCCCTCACAAATGTGCCAGGTCAGTTCTCATCCCAAATGTCACTCTGCTGTCAGAGTATGACAGTCACCAGTGTTAGATGTTCTCTCCAAGAACAAATTATTTCCGGCAATAAAAGCCCATCTGTTTATTTAATTTCTGGATGTGCCCTGCTTACATACCATTTGCCCAACTAGCCTTGAAATGATCTCCCTCAAATGACAAAAATTATAGACACTGCATGGCACCATTTCTCTACATAGCCATTGGGAGACACAGCATCTCCAGTCTGGAGAATTAACGGGCTTTTTAAACTGATAAACAATTCATTCTACAAATATTAGGTGCCAAGTTTGTTTGAAATTCTATGCTGGGTAACCAGGAGGATTTCAAAGGTGAAAGGTACAGTCTGAACTCTTATGAAGAATAAAAATTTCTGGGAATAAATGTAGTCTACCAAAGTATATTATCCCTTTCAATTTATTATTTTTTAAAGAGACACTACTATATCTTTGAAAAAAATAAATTAAATTAAATGTTTGAGGTTAAAAGAAAACAACATGTAAACTTTTCTAGTAATACAACACTAAGGGATCAGTCCCATGGGGATTAAAAATGCTAAATACACTAAAATTTTATGTAATTATATATAATAGTAAAAAACTGAAAATAGACTAAATGCTCAATAATAATGATAAGTCCACACAGTGGAGCCATTTAAACTTATGACAATGAAGGCTTCAGTAACACATAAAATATTTTGCTTATAGATTTAACAAAAAGATTTGGTATGTATATCCAAAATATAACAAATGGGAAAGAAGATTGAAAAAAAAAGCCACATTGTCTTAAGTGATAGGTCTATAGATCTATGATTTACTTTTTATCTTCTGTTTTTTGTATAATGGAAAATCAAAATATTATGCCTCACATGAATTTAGACTTGATCTATCTATATTGAATTTTTTATGACCTGGAACCAAATGCCTCTACACTTGCAGAAACGTATGAAAACAAAATGATTAAAAGGATTATAAATTGAATTTTCTTTCAGGGTACCTCAAATAAAAAACATACAACAGAATATTAAAGTGCTTTATATTGTACCACACATTTTCAAAATGTGTCATTATTGTTTCATTTCCCTCACTGTCTTCCTGGACAACAGACCTTATCTTCATTTTACAATTAGAAAATTCTGACTCAGAGAATTTAAACAACTTACCCCAAATCATAAACTTAATAAAGATAAGATCTGAACCTCAATCCCACATTCTAACTCTGGGTCCAAGATGTTTCTTCTGCCCATATCGCCTTGATCTATAAGAAATGCCTCTGACTTCACTTGTCGATTAGGGGAAGAAAATGTTTTAAAATTAGTTTGCTAGTATGCTTTTTATCCTCAGTCATATCAATACAATCTGCTTTGCCTTTAAATAAAATAGACATTTCTTGCTTCATTTAAAATAATGTATCTGATGTTCAACATAAACTAAAATGTATCTGGAAGATATTTCTAGGTTTCAAATGCCACATATTTTTCTTCCAAGTCTATAACTTTTAATGTGTGTCTGTTACACCACCAAAAGTTACATGAATATGAGAAAGAGGCTAAAAGACAAAAAGGAAGGGTTAGTGAAAGTTTTCATGACTGACAAAGACTAGTCTTATAAAAGGCATATATGAGACCACACCCACTCCACCCAAACCAAAAGAGAAATGGCTATTCAATAAAGCCACATAAGACCTGCATTTTAGGATTTGCCAATTACTTTTGTTTCTACATCATTTTATGCACATACCACAGAGGATAAAAACAGCCAATTAATTTTACATGATGGAAGAAGTATAACTACAATTAAGAATAGTTGTTTGTTTTCCATTATGCATTTAATTTTCTGACTTGGAATTTCCCGAGTTCTCTCCAGACCAACGGTTAGCAAACTTTTCCAGGCAACATGAAGAAAATAATTGTGAGCATTAATAGGATGACTTGTTCAAGAATCAGTAAAATATTAATGATGCTCAGTACTGATGGAAGAAAATGTACAAAACTGGTTGATATCACTGTATGTCTTTCAGGCCAAACTCAGTCCCTTTAGTTGTCTTTGGCATCTTCTCTAATATTTCTTCATGGTTCTTATCCATTCTTATCCTCTACTAGAGGTCCAATGCATGAAATTCATGCAAGAGTAGGCCTTCCTTCCTGTGGCTGCCAACACCAGCTTTCCCCTGGCACCTGGGACCAGGCTTCCCACTGGCCACCCACAGGTACCCAGGACCCAGGCTTCCCTTGTAGCCCCTGCTTTGTGCAGAAGGTCATCCAGAAGGATGTCCAGAAGGAAGTCTGGTCTACTTAGCATATTATGCTTTTATTATTACAGATGAAGCCACTGATTCTCCAATAGAATCATGAGAATCGCATCTAACATACAAACTCACTTTAAAATGTAACCAGGATTCAGTTTGTCTCCACAATGATGTTTAAACCTCAAAATAACAAATCTAGTAGGGTAGAGTTAGGTCAAAGAGGCTTAATATTAAAGAGAAGCAAGCAACACTTTAAGCCAGAGAAATACTTAAGAATTCTCAACCTGTCATCCACTCTATAAAATGTGGTCAATTATCAGCAGAATTCATTCAACATTCATTTACTCAACAAATATGAATGCTAGACTCTTGCATGTAAGTGCTCCTTTGTTACTTCCTGTGGAGTAGCTCAGCAATGCCCAGGCCCTGGGGATGAGGATTCTTTCACAGGGCTGTGCACACAAATTCTTTATGGGATCTTCCAGGGAGCAGTTCTGACTATATATGATTTTTCTTTGACACACTAATTCAGGACTAAGTCCTATGTGAATCAGATCCATCATTCCAACCTCAGAGTTTTGTCTTTAAAAGGCATCATTAAAAGAGTGACACAGTGCTTACACTTTTTGATAAACTAGAGGCCTGGTGCACAAATTTGTGCACAGGTGGTTTCCCTTGGCCTGGCCAGGGATTGGGGTTAATCAGGACCATATCACCCAGTGCAGGGGGGGGGGGGGGGGAATCAGGGAGGTTGGCCAGCCACGGGAGGTTGGCTCTGGGAGTGCACTGACTACCAAGGGGAAATTTCTGGGTTAAGTATCTGCCCTCTGGTTTTCAGTGCGCGCCATAGCAACCAGTCATAAGAGTCACTTGGGCTTTTATATATATGGACTAGGGGCCCAGTGCATGAAATTTGTGCACTGATGGGGGGTTCCTCAGCCCAGACTGCCCCTCTCACATATTGGGAGCCCTCAGGGGGTGTCCTACAGACAGCTTAGGCTCACTCCCTGCTCTCCTTGGGGAGCGAACCAAAGCCACAGTCTGGCCTCCCTTTGTGGGAAGCGACCAGGCTAATCAGGGGAAGCCACCAATCACATCACCCCACTGCTAAAGCCACTGCCAGTCACCGCAGCCACCAAGGTGTTTTCATCAACATGGACTCCAGTCCCTTCACCATGAAAAAATGACAACTTTCTTTAGACATTTTCAAAATGTGTCTTTTATAGGATATGACATTTCTTTCTTTCTTTTTTTTTTTTTTATCCTCACCTTAGGATATGTTTCCATTCATTTGTAGAGAATGTGGAAGAGGAAGGAAAAACAGAGAGAAACATCAAAGTGAGAGGAACTCTTTGATTGGTTGTCTCCTGCATGACCCCTGACCTGGATCCTGGCCAGGGAGGAGCCTGCAACCTAGGTACATGCCCTTGGTCAGAATTAAACCCAGACCCTGCAGTCAGCAGGCTCAGGCATTATGCACTGAGCCAAACCAGCTAGGGCAGGATATGACATTTCTTAGCCCTCCAGCAGTGAACCTTCATTTTTTTCTCCAAGAGTATGGTGGAAAAACCCTAGATGCCTTTTTGGATTCTTATTACCCAAGTTACTAAGAATATTACCAGTGGCATACAGAGAGCTTAGCCAATGAGTCAGAAAAGGTATTTCCTCTGTAGTTCACTCCCTTCACTATCTCCAACCCTGCCCCTCCAATCCCAGCTCCACCCCTGCCCTGGCCTGTAACCTCTGGCCGAGGATGCAAGCCTGGGCAGGGGAACCACCCAAACCCCTGCAATCATGGGCTCTGCCCTTGCCCAGGCCTGTAGTCTCTGCCTGAGGCTGCAGGCCTGGGCAGAAGAACCCTCAAGCCCCTCTGATCACTGGCTTCACCAGAGACCAGGCCTCTGCAATCACCGGCTCTGATCCTGCCCCGTGCCATCGCTGGCTCTGCCCTTGCCCCACTGGCAGCATCTGGCCAAGGCTGCAGTCCTGGTCAGGCACTCCAGGCCCCTCTGATCACAGGCTCCACCCTTGCCTCACTACAGCCTCTGGCCAAGGCTACAGATCTGGGAAGAGCACCCCCAGACCCCTGCATTGCTGGCTTCACCTGTGCCCAGACCTTGTTGATCCCAGGCTCTGCCACTGCCCCTCCAATCACTGGCTCTGCCCCTGCCCAGGCCCTGAGATCTCGGGCTCTACCCCTGCCCCACTGCAACCTCTGACCAAGGCTGCAGGCCTGGGCAGGGGACCTCCAGCCCCCTCTGATCACCTGTTCTGCCCCTTGGGTCCCCTGCCTCCCCTGCCACCTGCCTGGCTAATAGGTCTGTCCATTTCAGTGGTAGGGCTTAGCCTGACTGGGCGCCACCATCTTGTGGCTATGGGCTCTTCCATCTTTGTGACAGAGTGACACTTAAGTTGCATATTACTCTTTTATTAGGTAGGATTTCTTCTTACCCTCTTTATATGAGCAGTAAGAAAATTGAAATTATCATCTTTCTCAAATACAAGGTTCTTCTCAGACACCCACATATTTGTCTATAGTTTTTCTCTATGCAACATTTTTCTCCATTCTCAGCCTTGTCCCCTTCCTATCCAAAGGCAATCCACCCTTCTCTACCTAGATCACATGGCTCCACTTCTTATTTTGCATTAGATCTCTTCCTCTCTCCAATTTTTAAACATCATATAAAGTTGTCCTTTCCTCTGCTTAAATCCTTCTTCAATAACCAAATCCCTCCTGTGCTCTTCATCTAAACTTTTCAGAAGAGTAGTCTAGTCTCATTATCACCTTACCAGATATTCATTCTCTAATCCATTGGGTTCCAGCTTTTGCCCCATGACTATACTAAATTTATCTATCACTAAGGGTCTTTAAATTTCAAAATCCAGCTCAGAGGTTCAACATCAACCTATGAATCAGGAGGTTACAGTTTGATTCCTAGTCAGGGCACATGCCCTGGTTGTGGGCTCAATCCCCAGTATGGGGCATACAGGAGACAGCCGATCAATGATTCTCTCTCATCATCGATGTTTTTATCTCTCTCTTCCTCTCCCTTCCTCATTAAAATCAAATATATATATATATAATTTTTTTCAAAATCCAATGGGCATTTCTTAAGTCTTTATCATATTTGATCTCTCCGTTGAATTTGTTTTTATTAATCACTTCTTTGAGCTTAAAATGTGATTACTCCATTATTTCTGTGACATCACACCCACCCTTCTTGCCTTTTTATACTTGTTTCAGTATTCTTTTCTCTCTGAGCATCAATATCTTTCTAATTGTTAAAAAATAGTTTACTAGGAACATCTCATCAATATCACTAAATAAATATACCCATTTAGCAGGACAGTCCATTATTTTTTTTAGGGGCTTAAAATAGAAACACAATACAAAATAAATGTATTTAAAACTAAAATAAAATTATTTAGAAAAAAATTTGACATTGTGTTTATATTTTGATCATTTTGTTTCTTTTTCAGCTAATTAAAAATTAATTGGTTGGCTGTATTTTCTTTATTCACTTTACAACCTTTGTTTTAATTTTGATACTGCATCTAGCCTTGGAGGAACTAGCCTTGGAGGAACTATTTAGGTTTTTGTACCATTTCCTAGATTTATAAGTAAAGTGAAATGCTATCCAGGCTAATGAAGATATTAATAATGAAATAAACCTTCCAGGAATGGGCGACTAATATTGGTAAACAACAACTAGAAATTGGCTTAATTTCTAATTCTAATCATTTAAAAATACTAGCGCATGCTCTGCCTCCCCCTGGAGAGCTACTTATTTCTCTCTATTTTTAGATTGGAGGCCCAGTGCATGAATATTGTGCACTGTGGGAAGAGGTCCCTCACCCCAGCCTGTGCCCCCTCACAGTCTGGGACCCCTTGGGGGATGTTCACCTGCTAGCTTAGGCCCAATTCTTGGGGGCATTGGGCCTACGCAGGCAGTCAGACATCCCTCTCACAATCCGGGACTCCTTGCTCCTTATTGCCTGCCTGCAGTGGAGGTGGGAGAGGCTCCCGCCACTGTCACTGCACTTGCCAGCCATGAGCCCATCTTCTGGCTGAGTGGCCTGCCTCCTGTGGGAACACTGTTCAACCAGAATCCAGGCTCACTGCTCCTTAGCACTGCCTTGTAAGCGAGAGAAGCTACCACCACTGCTGTGCTCACCAGCCATGAGCCCAGCTTCTGGTTGAGTGGTGCTCCCCCTGTGGAAGTGCACTGCCTACCAGGGGACAGCTCCTGGCATTGAGTGTCTGCCCCTTTCTGGTCAGTGCGCATCATAGTGATCAATCATTCTACAATTTGCACATTAGGGTTGATTTGCACATTAGGGTTTTTTTATATACTAGAAGCTTGATACACAAAATTCATGAAAGAGTAGAGCTTCCTTTTTCCAGATGCTGGCACCGGCTTCCCTCTGGCACCAGGGACCACCAGCAGGCACTCAGACCCAGGCTTCCCTCACAGCCCAGCTTCATTCAGAAGATCATCCAGAAGGATATCTGGTCTAATTAGCACATTACACTTTTATTGTTATAGAAGGACTAGGGGCCCAGTGCACAAAAATTTGTGCATTGGGGGGGAGGTGATGTTCCTCAGCTTGGCCTGTGCCCTCTTGCAGTCTGGGACCCCTCATGGGATGTCCACCTGCTGACATGTCTGGCCAGCCTGGGTGAGGGGATGATGGCTGTTTGCAAATTTCCCAAGCCCCCAGTGTGGACCCTCACCCCATTGGGGTATGGCACTTGGTGACAGGCTGAAGGCCATTTTTAGGCTGCTCACAGTCCCTTCAGGATTTGAGTCCCTACTGGGGTACCTGGCCAGCCTGGGTGAGAGGGGCTGAGGGCTGTTTACAGGCTTCCCACAGCTCCCATTGACCCAAGGTCCCAAAGAGGATTGCTAGTATTAGGTTTGTGGGGTTTATTTATCTTCTATAATTGAAACACTGTTGCTTTGAGCTGAGGCCTACGCAGATAAGGAAGCCTCCTCTTTGTTTCAACTCCCTGGCTTCTATAATTGAAACATTGTTACTGTGAGTAGAGGCTCAGCCAGCCTAGGCAGGGAGTTGCAATGGAAGCCTGCTGTTTACTCTAGCTCTGTGGCTGCCGGCCATCATCTTGGCTGGGTTAATTTGCATACAGCCTCTCTGATTGGCTGGTGGGCGTGGCTTAGACATCCCAGGGAGACTGTTAATTTGCATATTACTCTTTTATTAGATTAGATTACTTGCTATCTGTGCAACCCATTTGTCATATATTACCTTGGAGTATTAATAGGCTTTAAATCTGTGTTGGTCTTATGTTTCTATCTAGGTTGTAATCTTGTTGGGAACAGAACAAATTTTATTCTTATTTGTATTTCTTGGGCTGCTTTGAAAAAAAGATAGATGCTCAAAATTGTTCTCTGGCTATTATGTAATTCATTTATTAAAATTCAGAATTTTAGATTTCTACTCAAGTATTTCTCATTTGGCATCTATACTGAAGAAAATTGCTGTTTGATTATTCTTTCTGGGATATGGTGGTAGAGAGGAAATAACTATATGAAGTCATTTGTAAATAAGAAGACTTGTCTTTAATCACAGAAACTAATGTATTTTTAAATACCCTAGAGAAGGAGCATTACAAATAGAACTCTTTGAAAAATAAAAGTGTTGCGAATTAATTGAATTAATTAGCATTAATTTTCTATTTTTGTACAAAAAACAATCAGTCCCAAAATTTTAGTGGCTTTCCCAAACAATTAGTAACATTTTTATCTCACAGTTTTGTTGGTTTTTGTTGTTTTTTTTTTGGTTTTTTATTGCTTAAAGTATTACAACAAATGATAGATAGATCTCTTAGGGAAGAGGGGGGGAAGGGCAAGGGGAAAAAACGGTTATTTGTTTTTAATGAGAATTTGGTTCAGGATCTCTGGCTCTGCATCTTTTATAGCCTTGAGTCAAGCTTGGGGTTCACTTCCAACTTCAGTCAAGTGCTTGCTGGGAGGGCTTAGATTCTCAGTTTGCTAGACTAGGGTCTCTGTTTCTCATAAACTGTTGGTCAGAAGCTTCCCGCAGTTCTTTGCTATTTGGGATATCCCATAGAGGTGCTTTCAATCGGCAGATGATTTAATCAGAATGAGCAAGGTGAAAGGAGGGAGCGAGTAGGCCAAGATCAATTCAACAGTCTTTTGCAACCTAATCCAGAAAATGACATCTCATGTTTACATATTCA
Organism: Murina feae; assembly: GCA_004026665.1. Classification (NCBI taxonomy): domain Eukaryota; kingdom Metazoa; phylum Chordata; class Mammalia; order Chiroptera; family Vespertilionidae; genus Murina; species Murina feae. The sequence continues at coordinate 8,860 of PVJC01041655.1, forward strand.
ATGCATTACTAGGTCCTGCCTGCCTTCAAGAGGAGAGGGATACACTGCGGAGCGAATACCAGAAGGTAGAAATCATTGAGAGCCATCTTAGAAGTGTGTCTAACACAGAATTAGATTATTACTTCCTTCTACTATATGACATGAGAAAGACACTACTTGGGGATGAGAAAGTAGGAAGGAAATGAGTTGAACCAGACTCTCTCTTTATGTGATAAATTAAAATGGAGGATAAATAAGAAGAATAGAGTTACTTGAAATAAAGAATAATAGGAATGATAGCTACCACTTACAAAGTAACAATTATAACTTGGCTTTGTGCTAGGCTTTATGTATGTTGCTTCTAACCTTCTAAAATTCTTTGAATGTTAGACAGCATTATTCCTGTTTTGTAGATGAGGAAAACAGTAGTTCATGAAAGAAAATGGCTTTTTAAAACCTTGTAATATTAAGTGATAGTGGCACAAGTTTAGAATAATATTGAACAATGTTTGTGGTCTATAAAACTCACAAATTCAAAACAAACATAATGTTTAAGAAAACTAATTGAGTTAGAGAGAGAATGACATCTCTAATGTGAGAAGTCACTATTCTCCAAAGATCAACTGTATTTTTAGAAAGTTATAATCTGGATTCTTAAAAATGTGACTTTTCTGGAAAATGCATTAATCTACCATTTGGTTCTTGCTACTTTACCTTGAATGAGTTTTCAACCCTAAAAAAAGATGTGGTACATTTATTTGTATTATAATTATTTTTAAAATATATTTTTATTGATTTCAGGGAGGAAGGAAGAGGGCGAGAGAGATCAATGATGAGAGAGAATCAATGATTAGTTGTCTCCTGCATGTTCTCTACTGGAGATCGAGCCCACAACTGGGGCATGTGCCCTTGACTGAAATCAAACCTGAGACCCTTTAGTCCTGGGGCTGACACTCTAGCCACTGAGCCAAACCAGCTAGGGCAAGATGTGGTACATTTATACCATGGGCTACTATGCAGCTGTGAAAAAGAAACATCTTTTACCCTTTGAGACAGTAAGGAGGGACCTGGAGAGTATTATGCTAAGTGAAATAAGCCAATAAAGACAGCCAAATATCACATGATCTCCCTCATATATGGAATCTAATGAGCAAAATAAACTGATGAACAAAATAGATTCAGAGACCTAGAAGCACGGGATAGACTGACAAATATCAGAGGGAAGACATGGGTAGGTGGGTGAGTGGGGATAGATTAACCAAAGAACTTATATTCATATATGTATAGCCCATGGACACAGACAATAGTGTGGTGAAGGCCTGGAAGGGTATGCAGGCAGGGTGGGGGTTGGTCAATGGGGGATAAAAAAATGACATATGTAGTACTTACAACAATAAAGGTACATTTTTTAAAAAGCCAATTTGTTTTGGAGAGAGACCACTGAGTTGCTGCTTAGGATGTAATTTGTTGTGTGTGTGTGTCGGGGGAGTGCGTGGGTTGCTAGATCCTGATTCCTATAATGAGATAAAACAATTCAAAAATAAATTCATGATTCGACATCATTTGTTGCACTATAATTATGGCATTGTTGGTCTCCCTGTGCAAGGCGACATACATTGACATTTATATCTATCTAAATCATTTACTTGTCTGTCCAATCAGCCTCATCTAACACTTAAATGTTGACTAATAATCTGTTATTTCTTTACTCTTAACCATAATAGAATATTGATCCTAAGATCAGAATATTATGTTCTTTTCTAAGTTCAATTCTATTTCCAGGAAGAGAGTAGGTTTGCATATAATACTATTACTTGTGAATATAATTTGATGTGTCTAGAAAAGTGTATTGTACACATTACTGCATTCATAATTGCCTAATTGTTTTTGCATGTGTCCAATTATCAGCAATATTGGCCACTTATCAACAGCAGACATGGTTACCGCATTGTTGCAAATACCTGTATGCTTAATTCAGGTGCTCAGTTATCCCTTCATTTAAGTTTCTTGAAACTATAACTTCAAATAAGGAGGCAGAAAAAACTGCTAGAAAATAGGTCAATAGCAAGAATATTTAAAAAATCTAGAATTTGGTTTTCCTATTGGTTTTGGTCTTAATATAATCAGTAATTTGATTATACTAATAGTATTTTTTATATGACATAATCTTTAGATCAATCTTCACATCATTACATGAAAGATTAATGAGGTATATTTACAAATGCAAAAATAGTTTTTTATTGGTAACAAATGCTAGGTAATTAAATTATTTAGTTATCTAGCATGTAAATTATGGTATGATTTCAGAAACCTAATGGATCAGGGTAGAAAAGAGCCTAGGACATATATCAGACATAGATTACCTTGAAGACATTATATTAAGTGAAATAAGTCAGTTACAAAAGGGCAGATATTTTTTATTCCACTTATTCCAGGTACCTAGCATAGTCAAATTCATAAAAACAGAAGGTAAATTGATGGTTGGAAGGGATGGAGGAGAGGGGATTGGAAATTAACTTTTAATGGGTACAGAGTATAGTTCAGAAAGTTGAAAAAGTCCTGGAGATGGATGAATGATCATAATGGTTGCCCAACAATGAATATGTACTTAGTGTCCCAGAACTAGACAATTAAGAATGTTAAAATGATAAACCTTTTTGTTACATATAATTACTCTAAATTTTAAAATATTAATAAAATGGATGTGTCTGCCAAAAAGGGCAACTTTATCTATTGAAAATAAAGAATTGTTAGAACAAGAGGATGATGATATTTGAGAAGTAATGGAAAATCTTGAAAAGTAGACCAAGATGTTGAAAGGGTAAATAAGACTCAGTGGGTCAAGGAGGTCTTTGGATTACAATAGAGTTGTAGTATCAGAGCTGTAGTATCTATAACAGTTAGATAAACCAGAATTAAAAAAAAAAAGTTTGATGGCAACTACAATGGAGAACCAAGAACTCAGAGAAGCAGAGAAGAGTAAGCCAATACTTTGTCAGTGACTTCCTCCCTAGTGAATGGCGTTTGCTGCTTCTTGGACATAGTGTTAAAGATGAGAGCCCAGGTGGAAGCAAGGAAGCAGAGCTTTTGCCAACCTCATGGCATTTTTTTTGTACTAAAAATTAAAGATCACGTCTCCCATGGAAGCCAAGAAGTGAAGAGCAAAGACGTTAGTGAGAAGGGAGGAAGAAAAAAGGAGTCCAGCACTTGGTGAATTCTCTTTGGAAAATTGCTGAAATAGAATAGCTTTTCTTTTATTACTAGAGGCCTGGTGCATGAAATTCGTGCGGGGGGGAGGGAGGGCGTCCTTCAGTCGGGTCTGTGCCCTCTCGCAATCCAGGACCCCTCAGGTAGGGTCCCTAGGCCTGGCTGGTGATCAGGGTCTATTGGGGTTTTCCTTCCACAGATTGCTGACATCTCGCCCCACACCCACCACTGCCACTGCTTGCCATCTGTGCAGTGCTTCCCCTGCCCCACCACCGGTCGCCTCCCTCTGTGGGAAATATGCATGGGGTGCAGATGCTTGCCTGGCTTGGGCCTCCCTCTTTGGAGCAATCAATGGTGGGGCTCTGTGATCAATCGTCCAGCAGAGGGAGGCCCCACCCACCCGGCTGGGGCTTCATGATCAATTGCTGTGCATAGGGTGGCCTGGGCCTCCTTCTGTGGGGTGATCTTGGGTCAATGGCAGGGCCCCTGACCAATCACATTGCACCCACCTTGGCTGGCCTAGTACCAGTGAGTGTGATAGTGTGGTCCTTCAGACGATCATTTTGCTGTTTGGTCATTTGGTCAATTTACATTACGCTTTTATTATTACAGATGATGTGAAGGAAGCAAGAAATGGAATCCAGGAGCTACATAGAAAAATAAAAACTGATTAAACACCCTAAGCTCTCTGTGGGGACCCCTGAAAGGCTATACAGTAAAAGCAGGGCAAACCAGAAGTAAGTTAAAAACTTACAAAAATGTCCACTTCATTTGAGATAATTTAGATTTGTGTAATAGTAGAAATTAAACAGTGTAATTTATCACAATAACCTATTAAAGTAGAAAAATCATGTGATTATATTAATACTAGGGGGCTAGTGCACAAAAATTTGTGCACTTGGGGTGGTCTCTCAGCCCAGCCTCTGCCCACTCTCAGTCTGGGACCCCTCGGGGGATGTCCATCTGCTGGCATGCCTGGTCAACCTGTGTGAGGAACTGATGGCTGTTTGCAGGCTGGCCAAGCTCCCCAGTGGGAACCCTCTCCCCATGGGTTTCATCTCCACGTGCATTTTCCCATTATCCTTTCATCTGGGAGAGACCTGGAGCATCCGCAGCAGTCTCTCACAGGAGAGAGGGTATGTTGCGTCAGTCCTGGGGTGCTCCCTCCTCCCCCTGATCTCCTTCCCAAACCCCATCGGGTCTCCAGAGGCTGCAGTAAGCAGTGCTCCTATAGCCCATGCACAGATAGTAAGACACCTGGCAGGGTGGCGGTGGCAGCGGCAGTGGCAGCAGGACGCAGTCTGAGAAGAAAGGGCTGAAAGAGGTCAAGGGGCTCAGCTCGTCGTCCCTGCCAGGGGAGATCACCTTGGCGGGGTACAGGAGGCACAAGAGCTCGATCAAGGTCAAGCCACTGCAGGGGGCCGCCAGGGATGGCTTTTTGGTTGCAGGACAGCCCGGTGCACTCCAGGACTCAGGGTAGGGTAGGATTCTCCCCATCACTGCCAGCAGCTCAAAGAGCCCAGAGCCCGGGCTCCAGCTCGGGGCCCCCGCAGGGCCATGGATGGGGAACCCATCCAGAGGCTCCATGGGGAGCAAGATGCCTACCTTGGAGCCAGCCCCGTAGTCTGGCCCCAGCAGCTCGAAGAACTCCAGGGTCTTGGGGACCTTGCCCAGATTGCACAGGTTCATGCCACACACTGATGGGCCACACCCACTGCCACTCGCCCTGCCCCCACCACCGCTCACACAGCACTCACAGCTGCTCGCTCCATGGCTGCTGGCCTCCATCTTGGCTGGGTTAATTTGCATACAGCCACTCTGATTGGCTGGTGGGTGTGACTTGGCTGGTGGGCATGGCTTAGGTGTCTCAGAGAGACAGTTAATTTCCATATTACTCTTTTATTAGAGTAGATGTAATATTTTAAAATAAATTTAAATACCCAGTCATAATAATTACTGTTATCAAATTAAAGTTAAAATATATTTTTAAAAATATATGTTTCTATTGATTCATAGAGAGGAAAGGAGAAGGAGAGAGAGAGAGAAGCAGCAATAATGAGAGAATCATTAATCGGCTTCCTCCTGCACTAGGGATCAATTGAGCCCAAAACCCGGGCATGTGCCTGGATCAGGAATTGAACCACAATCTCTCCTGGTTCATGGATCAATGCTCAACACTGAACCATCTCAGTTGGGCAAAATAAAATTGTAAATCTGTTTAACCATACCTATGAAATACCAACAACACAAACTCAAAGGTGAGATATCAAAAACTTTTCTCTGAAATAGGGAAAAAGTCAAGGACATCTGCTATCAACACTTTTATTCACCTTGAATTTGAAATACTAGATTGGTACAATAAGAAGAAAAAAAATTGCCCTAACTGGTTTGGCTCAGTGGATAGAGCATCAGCCTGCAGACTGAAGGGTCCCAGATTTGATTCCAGTCAAGGGCAAGTACCTTGGTTGTGGGAACATCACCAGTAGAGGGTGTGCAGGAGGCAGCTGATTAATGTTTCTCTCTCATCGATGTTTCTAACTCTCTATCCCTCTTCCTTCCTTTCTGTAAAAAAATCAATAAAATTTATTTTAAAATTTTAAATAGTAGTTAGAACAGAATATGAAACAAATAACCATATGAACAGGATATATAAAACTATAATTAGTTAAAATATCATAATAGTACATACAAAAATCCCAGGAAATTAGTATGAGAATATGGCAGATTCTCATTATGGCAGATATGGTCATTAGAAAGATTGTTTTTGTTTTTTTTTTTTTTGTTTTTGTTTTTGTTTTTTTTAAAGAGAAAAATTCTGATTGGCTTTTATTTTTTTTTCACTTTTTTTTTAATTTATCTTTATTGTTCAGATTATTACAGTTGTTCCTCTTTTTTCCCCCATAGCTCCCCACCTCCCATTTCCCACCCCAACCTCTGTCCTTGCCCCCCCACTGTCCTCATCCATAGGTGTACAATTATTGTCCAGTCTCTTCACGCATCCCCAACACCCTTAACGCCTGAAAATTGTCAGTCCACTCCCTTTCTATGCCTCTGGTTCTATTCTATTCACCAGTTTATTCTGTTCATCAGATTTTTTATTCACTTGATTCTTAGATTCACTCATTGATATATATTTGTTGTTCATAATTTTTACTTTCCTTTTTCTTCTTCCTCATTCTCAAAGGATACCTTTCAGCATTTCATATAATACTGGT
>PVJC01041656.1:5278-15362 GCA_004026665.1 Murina feae
TTGAAAAAAATCATTTTAAAAAATTCTGGGGATGTATTTATACTTCATCCTAGTAAAGGATGTGATTTCTAACCCCCCTCACTATTTTTATAGGAAATCTTAATTACATACAGCAAAACTGAGGAAAAAGAACTCACGTTTCACATGCTGAAAGTTTATGTTCCACTACATAATGTTCTTTTTCTTGCTCTCTTCCCCATTTTCTGATACTGGAATAGTTATTACCCTTTTTTATTTTTTTGTCCATTTCAATCACAATCTGAGGTGAAGGGCAGTTAAATATGTTTGCATAAATCACATCATGATCCAGACACTTTCAGAATCTTCTTTTAAGAAGAAAATTCAACTAACATTGCATTTTGTATATTTTCCATGTTATTATATGCCTAAGGCATCATTTTTAATGCCTTTATAATATTCCTTCACTTGTAAGTATAATGATTTATTAAACATTCTCCATGTTGTTATTTATTTCAAGTTGCTTCCAATTTTGTACAGTTGTAAATAATGCTGCCATGAATATCATTATACATAAGTTTTGTTTACATCTATGTTTATTTCCTTAGGACATATTTCTAAAAATAAATTTACTGTGTCAATAGCCTGAATACATATTACCAAGTTGCTTTTCAAAAAAAATTGACGTTTATTTAAACCCAACCAAGACTGTATGTCATGAATATTACTTGCTTAAGTGAGTCAATTTTTATCATATCATTATCATTAATTTTTCTTTATACATTTGAACATGATTTGTTTGTGACCTTAAGCCTTTTTTCTATTAATACATTGAGCTTTTTTAATATTAGTATAATATTGTTTTAGTAGTTCTTAGTATATTAAAGATATTAATCATATTTTGATCTTATTTGTTTTTTCTAGTTGTTAGCTTTATGTTTATAATAATTTAGTACAGAATAATTTCCTTTTAAAAGTTAATAAAATGTATTAATCTTTTAATCTGTGATTTTTTTTTTACTTCTTAAAAGCACATTGAAACCTATTGTATATAAACCAATACATTTGTATACTTATTTTGCAATTTCATGTTTGTATCTAACTAATCCATCTAGAATTTCTTTTTGGTTTGTATATAATGTGAGGATTATATTAGGGTTCTCCCAAATCATAGAACCAATTTATACATATAAAAGCTTAAGCAACGGTTATGGCAGAACGGCCGGAATGACCTGAATGACTGGTCACTATGACATGCACTAAGCAGGCAGGCAGGCAGGCGAATGGTTAGGGGCAAGCAGACATGCAGGTAAGCAGTTAGGGGCAAGCAGACGGACAGGCAGGCAAGCAGTTACAGGCGAGCAGGCAGGCAGGCAAGCAGTTAGGGGTGAGCAGGCAGGCAGTCAGGTGAGTGGTTAGGAGTGAGCAGGCAGGTGAGTTAGGGGAGAGAGGTCCCAGATTGTGAGAGGGATGTCTGACTGCCAGATGTCTGACTGTAGGAATTGGGCCTCAACCAGCAGTTGGATATCTCCTGAGGAGTCCTGGATTGCAAAAGGGCACAGGCTGGGCTGAGGGACCCCCTGCCCCTGTGCACGAATTTCATGCACCAGGCCTCTAGTAGGATATATATAGAGAGAGACGGAGACAGAGAGAGAAAGAGAGAAAGTGAGACAGAGGGAGAATTTATTTTAAGGATTGGCTCACACAATTGTGGGAGTTGGCAAATCTGAAATTTATAGGGCTGGCCAGCAGGCTGGATATTTATTCTGGTCAGTATTGATGTTGTAGTCTTAAATCCAAAATTTGCAAAGTGGGTCAGTAGTCTGGAAACCTTGGCAGAGTTTCTAAGTTGCCATCTTGAGGCAGAATTGCTTTTTCTTCAGAAAATCTGTCTTTATTTATTTATTTTTTTTGTTAAAGTCTTCAACTGATTACATGAGGCCCACCCACATTATAAAGTCAATTTATTGTAAACTAGGGACCTGGCGCATGAAATTTGTGCACTGGGGAGGGTCCCTCAGCCCAATTGGTCCCCTCTCACATCTGGGAGCCCTCAGGGGATGTCCTACTGTCAGATTAGGCTTGCTCCCTGCTTCCCTTGGGGAGTGGGCTTAAGCCACAGTCTGGCCTCCCTTTGGGGGAAGCGACCAGGCTAATCAGGGGAAGCCACCAGCCCCATCACTGCCAGTCACTGCAGCCACCAAGGTGTTTTCATCAACACGGACTCCAGTCCCTTCACCATGAAAAAGTGACAACTTTCTTTAGGCATTTTCAAGATATGTTTTTCATAGGATATGAAATTACTTTATTATTATTTTTTATCCTCACCTGATGATATGTTTCCATTGATTTTTAGAGAATGTGAAAGAGAAAGGGAAAGACAGAGAGAAACATCAAAGTGAGAGGAATACTTTGATTGGCTGCCTCCTGCATGAGCCTTGACCTGAGTCCCGGCCAGGGAGGAGCCTGCAACCTAGGTACATGCCCTTGGTCAGAATTGAACCCAGACCCTGCAGTCAGCAGGCTGAGGCATTATGCACTGAGCCAAACCGGACATTTCTTATCCCTCCAGCAGCGGACCTTCGTTTTTTTTGCTAGGTGCGTAATGAAAAACCCTAGGTCACCTTTTTGGATTCTTATTACCCATGTTACTAAGAATATTACCAGTGGCATACAGGGAAATTAGCCAATGAGTGGTCAGAAAAGGTGTTTCCTTTGTAGTTCACACCAATCACTGGCTCACCCACCCTCCCAGGCCTGACACCTTGGCCAGAGGCATTGATTCCAATCATCCTCTGATCGTCAGATTAGCCCTTTGCCCAGGCCTGACACCTCTGGCTGAAGTGTTAGGCCTGGGAAGAGGACCCCAATCTCCCTCTGATTGCTTGCTCCACCCCCTGCCCAGACCTGACACCTCTGGCTGAGGCTTTAGGCTTGGGAAGGGGCCCCCTGCAGCTCTGATGGCCGGCTCTACCCCTGTTCAGGAGCCCCCTGGCTCAGGCCCTTCCTATGCTTCTCAGGACCCACATGGCACCTACCTCAGAGTGACCTGGGTGCTAATGATGTTCCTAGGACCCAGGCCGCTGGGCACTTATGTATGCAAATTAACTGCCATCTTTGTTGGGTTAATTTGCATACTCATCCAATACTCATCTGATTGGCTGGTGAGTGTAGCAGAGTGACATCAATTTTCATGTTTCTTTTTTATTAGTGTAGATGTTAGTAACATTTATACAAATGCATTCACTGCAATATCTAGACTAGAGTCTGACCAAACAACTGGGTACCCGAATCTAGCCAAGTTGACATACATGTGAAATTAACAATTATAAGGATCTAAAATTAGATTGTACCTATATTGAAATAATTTCTAATTACTAGTCATCTCAAGCTACTATTCTATGACTTTTAAAAATCTGCCATCTATGTGTTCTAGTATTTATTTCATATTTTTATTCTATTATACTTAGTGATATTATCTAATATGATACAATTATTATTCAGTGAATTTTAGGAACACATTTGAATTAGGAACACATCTGATAAGCCATGATCCTGAAATGACTCACCTCTTTACATTGGTAAAGAATTGCCCTTACCTCCCTCCAATAGCTTTTATTTGAAATAAAATCTAAACACTTTACCATGAACCCAAATGTCCTATAAGCTTTTACTCTCAACTACCTTTCTGACCTTAATGCCTATTCCCAGTGGTCCATCCACAATGGCCTCCAAGCCATTCACATGTCCACTTAGCAGTCCCTTACTCTATTTCTTTACTAATTATCCACAGAATCTGACCAATTTCATTCAAGTGTCTGCTCAGATGTTATTTAATCACTGATGCCTTTCCTGGCCACTAGATATATAAGGGTACTATTGTCGTGGGCCAGAGCATTAACTGTTCGCTCTTAGCCTTGTTCTCACACTTCATAGCTTTCCTATACTTCTTTAAACTGGGTATCTCCAAACCATGTTTCTCAGACTCCACTGCCAGCCACCTTCCTTTCTGGTTGTTTCTCTCACTGAGAGACAACAAGCAGCTAGTACCCCATTAGAAGGTGGTAAGGAAGAAGTCATTCTGCTCTTGATGGTGCCCCCAGTGGCAGCAGTAGCAGCCTCTACTCATTAGCACCAGACAGATCCTTACAGCCTAGAACTCTGCGGTTTCATCAGCATTGCTGGCAAAACTTCCGGTGCATTAGCAGCACTGGCTGGCACCCCCAGCAAGTACGACAGTGGGACAGCGGTGCCACTTTACAACATTTCCTTTAGAGAGTGTGGGCTTCTCGTTTCCAGCCAGGGAACAATAGCAGCTTTTTCTTTCAGGATAGCATTCTTTTCCCATTTTGCATATCCAGTCCAAGAAAATAGTTATTTCTTGATCTATGTTAAGCATTCTCCTCCCCTTTGGTACTCCAGCCCAGGGTTGGTAGGACTTTCCTAATCTCACAGTAAGATTTTTTTTCTGTTTGGTTCCTCCAGATTTTTCAGAATTTTGTATGAATTCCCAATTCTCATTCTGCTCCATTTGAAATACCCATGATTTCTATTTTCCTGACTGTCTGTTGATCTAATATACTCCCCTGTGTTTCCTTGCTCAAGTGAAGATGGCTTAAACACCTTCCAAAAGTACTCTTAGTAATAGCAACTCCCTGGTTTGGACTGGGCATATGACACATATGTACAAAATGTATTCCATAGACTCTCTTGTAGCTGGTCATGGACACGTGACCCTACTTAGGACAAAGCGAGATATAACTAACTTGTAACAGTGATTGTACTACTTATGCATCCTTGGGGGAATTCCATTTTCCTGCTTCCTGGTGGCTGGGAAATGAAGGTGAGTGGCATGACCTTGGAGATGACAGTTCTTTACCAACCCTGGATCTCCCAACTCTGTCCCAACTTGTACCTCACGTAAGCCACTATATTTTGGGGGTCCCTATAATTAAGTTATATAGAAAATAATATTAGCAATGAGATAATTCTGAAGCAACACCCCATATTAAATGGCATTGTATTAGCAGGTATGTTGTAACTAGAGGCCTGATGCGTGAAATTCATGCAAGTGGCTCAGCCCTCGCAGTCCCAGCTGCCTCGGCCCTCACAGCCCCGGTTTTGTTCGGAAGGTCATCTGGATGGTCATTCTGCTGTTTGTTCTAATTAGCATATTAGCTTTTTATTGTAGAGGATTAGGCATTATTATAGTCTAAAAAATTGGAGATGCGTATTGTGGCATGACCAAATAGATAATAAACAGTTTCTTGCAATTACTTGTTAAAAAAACAAGTGCTTAAGAATCCTGGAGCTCTAATAAAAGCTCTTAAAAATAGTGTTTAGGTAAAAACAAACAAACAAAGGACAAACTTAGAGAAGATATCTATATTTTCCAGGGCTTATATTGGCAAGGAACTCAGAAATGAGTTCTACAGAGTGTGTGCTTCTTGATTTTTTCATTTCTGTCCTAAAACAAACTTAGGAGTCTCAAATATGTCCCAGGAAGACAATGTTTATAAGGAATTTATTATCCACAGCATGGGAACATTTCATATATAGTCATTAGCAATAATAGTTACTGCCAGAAAGAAAAACTAAGTGTGGCTAAATGGACTAATCATGGATACCACTATGCTGTCAGAATATGGAGTCTTCCTAATTTCTATCCACCAGCAAGGCTTTGGAACCTAGGCAATTGTGTGTTTTCAGTTATTTATTTTTCCAAAATGGCTTTCTTTTAAGGCTGTTATGTTTTTTTAACACTAGGAGCCCAGTGCACGAAATTCATGCACGGGGCGGGGGGGATCCCTCAGCCCAGCCTGCCCCCTCTCACAGTCTGGAACCCCTCAGTGGATGTCCTATGATGGCCCCAGTCTGCCAGGTGCCTTGTGTGTGTGTGTGTGTGTGTGTGTGTGTGTGTCGCCACTGGGGACCAGCCCCCAGCCGCATCTGAGGCTCGGAGCAGTCCTCCTGTGTGTGTCTACCTGCTGGGGGCCAGCCCCCAGGCACACCGTCGAGGCTTGGAGCAGGCACCCCCTCTATGTTGATCTCTCAAACTCTTGCCCTCCCCTGCATGTTGTTCTCTTTTTTGAGCTGTGGCCAGGGCTGGGTGCTGCCTGCCTCCCAAGCTTGCCTACTGCCCATCTTCCTCCAGCCACCAGAAAGCAGGGAAAACCCCGCCTCGTGGTGAGGCCAGCATTTTCCTGCTCCCTGATCCCCAGAAGGGACCTGGGGAACCGCCAAGCAGGCCCCCAGCCCCCAAGAACTTGCTTTCCCATTCCCCAGTGCCCCCCAAAGGGCCTGGGAAGCCGCCAAGCATGCCGCCGACTCTTTCCCACTCACCAGTCCCCTGCTGTCTTCCTTTCCCACTCCCTGGTGCCACCAAGGGATCTGGGGAGCCGCCAAGCAGGACCCCAGCCCCTGCAGCCTTGCTTTCCTGCTTCCCGGTGCCCTGCAAAGGACCTGGGCAGCGCCAAGCAGGCCAAGACACCCCTGCTGCCTCTTTCCCACTCACAGGTACCCTGCTGCCTTGCTTTCCCACTCCCCGGTGCCCCGCAAAGGGCCTGGGCAGCCTCCAAGCAGGCCACCGACCCCCTGCCACCTCTTAGCCACTCCCTGGTGCCGCTCAAAGGGCCTGAGGAGCCACCAAGCAGGCCGCCAACCCTGCAACTTCTTTCCCACTCACCGGTCCTGGGTCCTGCGCTGTTCCACCCTGCAGCTGCTCTGTGCACTCGGGAGGTCCCTCAGCCTGGCTTGTGCCCTTTCACAGTCTGGGATCCCTCTGGGAATGTCCACCTGCTGGCCTGCCTGACCAGCCTGGGTGAGGGGCTGATGACTGTCTCCAGGCTGGCCAAGCCCCCTAGTAATGTCCCTCACCCCATTGGGTTGCGGCCATCCTGGGTGGTGGGCTGATTGGTGCTTTCAGGCTTTAAGGTTGCCCACAGCTCCCATTGACCCAATGTCCCAGCATGGCTGACTGGACGCAGGTTTCTGGGGTTTGTTTATCTTCTATAATTGATACACTGTTCCTTTAAGCCGAGGCCTCCTACTAACGAAACCTCCTTTCTTCTTCACCTCGCTGCGTCTATAATGAGACAATGTTACTCTTAGTGTTCAGGCCAGGCCTGCTGTTTCCTTCAGCCCCCGAGGATTCTATGAATGATATTTTGTTACAAACATGTGTTTTGCTTGAGCCAGGATAAGCGAAGCGGGCCGCAGCTTCACTTTCACTCCTTCTGCAATGGAAGCTGCCATTTACTCAGGTCCGTGAGTGGCGGCCTCCATGTTGGCTGGGCTAACTTGCATACAGTCGCTCTGATTGGCTGGTGGGTGTGGCTTACCCATCCCGAAGAAATGGTTCATTTTAATATTACGCTTTTATTAGTTAGGATTATATATAGGAGCCTTCAATTGTACCAGCATTTTTCTACTTCTTAATCTGGGCCATGGATACATAAGTATTTGCTTTATTATATTTTAAATTCTACATACACATTTAATACATTCTGATAGCTATACTAATAAAAGGGCAATATGCAAATTAGGGCAGACATCTTCCAGACATCCATCTGGACGTCCATCCAGACAAAGCCACAGTGACTGCAAGACCTGGGGCTCAGGCAGCCATGGGCTTAGGCAGTCTTGAGCCCCAGTGGCTGTGAGTGGGGTGATGGGGGAGGTGCCTTCCCTTGATCATCCTGGTCGCCTCCTGCAGAGGAAGGCCAGACTATGGATTAGGCCCGCTGAGAGTTCCCGGACTGTGAGAGGGGGCAGGCCAGGCTGAAGGACTCCCCCTCCACACACACACACCCAGTTCATTAATTTTCATGCACAAAGCCTCTAGTATATATAATAAAAGAGTAATATGAAAATTGACTGTCACTCCAAGACACATGAGCCACGCCCACCAGCCAAGTCACACCTCCCAGCCAATCAGAGCGGCTATATGCAAATTAACCTAGCCAAGATGGAGGCCAGAAGCCAGGGAGCTAGAGTAAACAGGAGGTTTCTGTTATAACTGCCTGACTAGGCCGGTGGACCTCTGCTCAAGCAACAATGTTTCAATTATAGAAGCCATGGAGCTGAAGCAAACAGGAGGCTTTGTTGCCTGCATAGGCCTCCACTCAAGGTAACAAAGTTTCAATTATAGAAGATAAACAAACCCCAGAAACCTGCTTCCAGCCAGCCTCGCTGGGATGTTGGGTCAATGGGAGCTGTGGGCAGCCTGAAAATGGCTCTCAGACCCTCATCCAGGCTGGTTACAGCCCCATGGGGTGAGAGTTCCCACTGGGGGGGGTGGGTTTGGCCAGCCTGCAAACAACCATCAGCCCCTCACCAGGCTGGCCAGGCATGCCAGCAGGTGGACATCCCCTGAGGGGTCCCAGACTGCAAGAGGGCACAGGCTGGGCTGAGTGCACAAATTTTTGTGCACTGGGTCGCTAGTATATATATAATCTTTTCATTAAAATATGGGGGCAGTAATTGAGAGGGCTTTAAAAAATTGTAGAGATTTTAAAAGAGTCAACATTAAGGCAACTTTCTTTGTCTCTCTAGATACATTTTTTGAGGAAATAGTCAACATATACTGGGTATATATAATGCTTCAATAAACAAAGTCAGGAATATTTTTATTTATAAATTTCTTCTCATTCTCTGTGTAAATACTTATGAAAGTAAAAGCATCTAAACAGCATATTTAAGAAGTATTAAGAGAGAATTGAAATATGGAACCATAGATTATTATGAGAATAAATTTCAACAAGGAACTCAGTGGGAAGATATGGTTTATCTACAGAATATAAAACATATCAGAGATTATAGCAATTTTAGTTAAATCTAACTGCCACATGAAGCTAAATCTGGAGAAAATGTGAACTTACAGTGTTTGTGTGTGAATATATGTATGTATATATATGTATATATGTGTGTGTGTTTTGTGTTTGTATATTTAATGTATGCATGCATGTCTAAGTTTGTATTCATTTGTGTGTGTGTGTGTGTTCATGGCTCTGTACGAACTTGAGTGTGTCATATATGTAAGTGTATTTCCATTTGCTAATGAGATCCACATTGTTTGCTTGGTTTTATTTGTATGTTCTATATTACTCTTTACTAGAGTAAACAACAGGAAGTGTCCTCCTTGGCATTTTTCCATAAGTTGCACGTAAGGTTCTCAAAATTAATTTATGTTAAGATGCCATAAAGCTTCATGAAATGCTCATATTATTTACCCACTTAGGACCAAACCAGACAAGCTTAAAATAAGGAAGGCTTTGAAATAGAAAGTGAAAGCATAATAGACACTGAATTCACTAATGTCAAAACTTTAGGAACATACAGAAAAATCAACAAAATACTAAATTTTTGCAATTACTGAAGTTGATCCAGCACTATTAACTGTATTGCCAGCTTTTGAGGTTTAAATGAGAGAATGCAAGACTGTTACCATAGAACCTAGGACTTAACACTTTGTAATCGGGCATTTTTCCGCCACTGTGCGGTAGCGTTCAAAACACTTTCCTCCATTTCTGTTTTCTCTGACCTGTTTCGTAGTCTCTACATTTTGGCTTTCTGTGCTGGGTGTCCTATATAGGGCCCAGTGAATCAGCCTCCCCAATCACCTGGGGTGGACACTCTTGTTGTATGCCTTTGAAATCTGGGTGCACAGTCTGGTTGTAGTTATCACTGGGAGGTATCACTGGGGGGAAATGACCTGCAGGCCTTTCTCCTCGTTGTTTGGAGTTTGGATTGATTTGGAGTTCTGTCTCAGTTGCAGACCCTTAGGTAATGTTGCAGGCAGGCAGGCGGGGTTGTAGGTGGGGTGGGCGTGGTTGTAGGTGGGGTGGGGCAGAGTCTCAGAGTCACCGGGGGTGGAGCGATTCACAATGGCGTTTCTACTGCGCTTAGCGTTTACCCAGCAAAGCTATTGTTCAGAATTGAGGGTCAGATAAAGAGCTTCACAGACAAGAAAAAGCTAAAGGAGTTCATCACCACCCAACCAGTATTATATGAAATGCTGAAAGGTATCCTTTGAGAAGAGGATGAAGAAAAAGTAAAAATAAAAATTATGAACAACAAATACATATCTTTCAACAAGTGAACCTAAAAATCAAGTGAATAAAAAATC
>PVJC01041657.1:0-15259 GCA_004026665.1 Murina feae
CTCTTTCCTCTCCTTTTTTCTCATCTTTCTTTCTCTCTCAAACACACACTCTTTAGAACTCCATTCCAGAGCACTACGCTGAATTTTTCAAAGACTTCTCTGATGCTTTCAGACTGCATTTATATAAATGGGGGATTTTATGCTAGCGTGTGTGTTTCCATCCATTTATCAGATGTGACACATTCTCCAGCACCAGCTATCAGGAGGTACAGATTTGGGAAAAAGATCTAAGGGCTAGAGCAATGGCAGAACGTACATGGAAATAAAGTCATTCAGAGTTGAAAAGATTACAATATGTTGTCTGTTGTTACTTCATTGGAAAATCTAACATCCTGGCACCTACTGATCTTTGCAGAATGATTTTACCTTATAATTTCCTTGAGGTTGGCCTCCATGCGAGGCTGGGGTAATCATACATCAATTGACAGATGGCAGGGAATGCCCCCTGAAGCCCATTTATACACAGTGAAGAAGGATTAGTATGAGGGATGTTCACAGTCAAGTTACTACCTGCCATCGTTGTCAGAATAATGATCACTTCACCCAGTAATTCATCATTTAGAATCAGACATTGAACAAGAACACAATGAGAAATCGGTATTGCTTCCCACCTCCTTTTGTCCCTTCAAGTGCCATCTTTACATTTGAACTCACTCTGAAGACAAAGGAGAACATGTGAGAGGTGTATGAGTAGGTTTGTAGATTAGGCCCCAGAGGAAGAGAGGAACATAATCATTTGGCTGCATTGCATCAGTATCTTAGCCTTCCCTCTTGGATAGTTGCTGATGCTCAGATGCTTTTGAACTTACCAGGTGCTGTTTTACTACCGGCCTCACTTATGACATGTGCTGCAATTTGAGGATCCTGATCACCTACAATGAAGCAAAAAACAAACTGTCAGGCCAAAGTAATGCAAAACCTGCCCATGGAACTATTTGGTTCAGTTCCACATCTGTGTAATAGAGATTGTGTTTAAATAGGTTATGTAAAAGTAAGGGTAGAATGATTTGAAATCCTTCTCACAGTGGGAAAAGTTGGTTTCTGAAAAATCTGAATGATTGAATTGGCTAATTCCACTGACCCTATTTTTCTTATAGTTGTTCAATACTCAACTCTATTCACATGGTTTGACACAGGCTAAAAGTACTGGTCTGAATTAAAACATACTTTGAATCTTGCTTTTAGGAACAACTTCCATCCATTGGGAATGTTAGTGGGCCCCAAGGTCATGTCTGCACAATCAGCTAGTAAGATGCTTATGGTGTCTGATTTGGTCAACTAATTGGCCAAACTATTGTACCTATCTCTAATTGTTTTTTTTATGTGAAAGGCTTGCTTTTTAATTAGATGTGCTGATTGCCTAAGAGCAAAAATTGTGTGGAAGTTTCTTTTTGTCCAGTAATGAGTCTGCTGTCAGACACTTTGTAGATGCCCCATAAATATTTAGTCAAATTGCATGACCTAAATTACAAGTTTTATTAAGTTTATCATTTTCCTAAAGACTGTTAGGCAGCCTGTATGATTAAATTCAGCCTCCACATGAACTATTTCCTCAAATTTTACTGTTCTTAATAGATAACATGGTTCAACTCAATATATATTAGAGTCATTCTAAAGACAAAACCTTCATGGAAATCAGATCACCCTTTGCATCTAGACCAATAATTAAAGCAAACTCTGAGTATGCTCTTTGCCTCAGAAAACAGTATCTGTATTTCTGTATGCACAGGATGAGGGAAAAAGTAGATTTACTGTTGAACATATGAAAAATAATATAATAATAAATAAATAATAATACAAGAATAAACTTTATGTGCTCTCAACTGTAAACCTACTTTTGCCCTACCCTGTATGTGCATATGTATTTGTGTGTATTAAATTTACAAAACCCATACCATCATTTTCACTGACTTTGTGATATAATAGTCTCTCTAAAAACAGCCATCTACCAACTTTTCATCTTTCTGATACCCAGGTCACTCCAGGAATTATTGTGTTACATTCCAAGAGGAACAGGGAAAATTAGGGACTCGTCCAGAAAAGGAGGTAACTAGGAAAGGAAAGAGTATGAAAAGGATCATAAGAGGAAGAGTGGAAGGTACTTGGGAGGTTTAGCTTAAAGAATAAAAGGCTTCCATGATTACTATTTTCAATATCTGGACAGCTGCTGTGTAGAAGAGGAATTATACTTTGTTTCATATGGCCCCATACAGCAGAAATGGTTCTAGTGAGTGGAGATTACAGGAACAAACTTCAACTCCAGAGGAGAAAAGACTTCTCTTGGGTAATATAATAAACTTATTATAATTATTAAACCCATTCAAAGATGGGCTAGGCTGCTTTATGAGATAGAAGGTGTTGTGAAGGAGATTTGTGCCCTGGGTGTGGTGTTGGATTTGAAAACTATCAAGACCCCATTGAAACCATGAGATGTTCCAGATACTCTCACATCAAGAACAAGGCAAAGAATAAAATATTGTCACATTGACTCATTCCTTGATTCTAGAGGCTCCACTGGCCATGGTTCCCCATGAAAAACTTTTTGAGCAGTGAATGCCACTGCTACCAAATGATGATTTTCTTATCATCTTATCCTGTGTAGGTGGTATGGTTACTTTGATCAAGGTATTAAAAATAATGGAATTTCTTCATATTTGGTACTGTCAGCATTAAAGGAACCCATCTGACTGTGTTCCAGTTTTATTTCTAAGGCTGATACAACACTGGGTTACTCAATTTAATCAGCCTTATAAAGCTTCATTTTAGTTTTTAAGTATGTATAGAAATTGGTAAATAGCAACCTACCTTTTTGCTGTTGAAAGTTTTTTTCTTTCTCCTTCACTTCATTTTCCGTTATATCCTGAAATAATAATCATTGCAAAACATCATTTTAACAGGGTCTCTTCTGTGGGGTTTTAGAGGTATCATTCATTTGGTATCAATCCTTATTCTGTTGCCTGTTTCTAGTAAGGATTATCATATAGACTTGGATCCTGTCATTAATATCATACTGATTGGGAGCCCATGGCTTTGACAGATGAACTGACAGCCCAGAAAACTGAGGTGTAGACCTGGAAGCAGAGTCTGCTTTTCATTATCTTCATTCCAGCATTCTCTCTAGACTACTAGAGGCTACTATGCTGACTCTTCCTATGACCCCTACCTCCCTGGTTTTGATATATATTTGCAAATAATGTTGAATAGGGAAATGTTTCTACCCTGGGAATTTGTATATAGAATGTTATTAACCATAAAGCCTGGTGTATATCTATTAGAATAAAATTTGTCTGAAATATCCCAGAAAATGGTAACAGTAACTTTGATTGTGGGAAGAAATCTCAACATTTTTTATTTTGTTGTTTCAGTGGGCTGAGGAGAGTCTCTTGTTGCTGGTGGTGTGCCCTTGTGTGCCCTGCATTTGCATGGGTGGGCAAAAGTAGGTTTACATTTGTAATACAAGTAAATAATATAATAATTAATAAACAATAATCCAAGAATAAACTGTGTTTCAACTACTCACAACTGTAAACCTACTTTTGCCAACCCCTGTGTTTAGAATAATCAGTATGTATATAGGAAACACAGGCCATCCCCCAATACTTCTGATGTTCAAAGACAAATGCAACTCTTGTTCAGGGGTTTCTTGTCACTTGGAAGCTGAAGGAAAGTTAGAGGTACTCAAGGAGTATAACATGAACAGCAATCAACACAGGTCAGAAGATAATAAAGGCTACTGCTGCCATTTTAAAAATACTTAATAAAAGTCCTCCAGGGCATAACTGGCTGGCATGAGGTCACCCAAAGAGTCTGAGGCTGAAATAAAGAGTCAAAACTGTGAGATCACATTCATAGACCAGGTTTAACTCACATCATCACCCTGTACTTTAAACACAAGAAAGGAAGACAGTAGTATTTTCACATCTTGTAATAATCAGTCTTGGGCTCCTTCTCATTACTAGAATCAATTTTCTACAAGGCTCTTCCTTTTCATTCCTCCACTAGAAGAAATTAGTGTTGCAACTATTGATTGTCTTCTTGTAGACGCAGCTCAGTTGCCAGATGTGAGGGTATAAGTTAAAAGAACCTGTACTCCATGGTCGTCAGTGTGGCTCAGTTGGTTGGAGCATCATTCCATGTATGGGAAGGTCTCAGGTTTGATTCCCGATTAAGGCACATACCTAGGTTTCAGGTTTCATCCCTGATCGGGAGACAACTGACCTCTCTCTCTCTCTCTCTCTCTCTCTCTCTCTCTCTCTCTTTCTCTCTCTAAAATAAAAATTTTCAAAAAAAAATTAAAGGAAAAGAAGAACTTGCACCTCAAAAAGCTCACATAGGCCACAGAGCCTCAACTTTCCACTTGAGCTGAAATGTGGCACTGTGAAAGTGTGGCAACAGGAAAATGTTTGTGAGATAACAAGTAAACAAATGAGTAGTTAGTGTCTTTTCAAAAAACGGAGTGTGATGATAGAGGTTGAGATACTTTCAAGCTAGGTGGCTGCATTGGTGTCAGGGCTCAGCCAAGATGAGAATGTGAAGTCAGCAAAGTTTGCCTTTTATGCACCCAACCTTGCCTTTCCGAGAACTTTCCCCCAGCCACATGCTCAGAGCCTTTTTTCTTGCTTTACACCCCACCTCAACTGAAAGACTTTTTAAAGCTGACTTTCAGAAAATCTGGGATTAGTTATTTCTCTCTCAGTGGGAACTCTTATGGCAGGTATGGACAGATTAAACTTTAACTTAAAAAGGAAATGCTTTGACCATATTAAAGACATCTCAGGATTTGGTGGGCAAACAACCATGGAACTATGGAACTAATCATTCTAACACAGTGTGGGGTAGGAAGTAAGTTTTGTTTTTTTTTTTAATCCTCACCTGAGGATATTTTTTTTCATTGATTTTTTTGAGAGAGAGAGAGAGAGAGAGAGAGAGAGAGAGAGAGAGAGAGAGAGAGAGAAAGAAAGAGAGAAGTGAGAGAGACACATCAGTTAGTTGCCTTCTGCTCAAACCCGAGCGGGGCCAGGGATCAAACCTGAAGCCAAGGTATGCACTCTTGACCGGCAATCAAATCTGTGATCCTTCAGTGCACCAGCTGGCACTCTAACCTCTGAACAAACTGGCCAGGGCATAAGTAGAAAGTTACTTTTAAATATATTTTTATTAAATTTAACTTCAGAGAGGAAGAGAGAGTGAGAGAGAGTAATCTCAATGATGAGAGAGAAACATTGATCAGCTGTCTCCTGCATGCCCCCTACTGGGGATTGATCTTGCAACCCGGGCAAATGCCCTTGACTGGAATCAAACCCAGGACCAATGCTCTATTCACTGAACCAATGCTTCAACCCGCAGGCCAATGCTCTATTCACTGAACCAAGCTCAGGTGGACAGTGTGAGTAGTAAGTTTTAATGTGAAATTACACTATTCATGATGCTGCCTCCACTACCCTAACATAATCTTATTGTCTCACCAAAGTGACAGCTTGGTGCTACCTGCCTCAGTAGATGAGTTCCTTGTTATTAGACATGTTCAAACAGAAATTGGGGGACAACTTGGCAGGGACAGTGAGGAGAAAATTAAAGTTCTGTGTTGATAATTAGATCTGATGATTTCTAAGACCTCTTCAAGTTCTATGATTCAGTACTCAAAAATTCAAACCCTAGGTTTCTCTGGACCCAGAAAGACTGCTAATGTTAGCTAAGAATATAAAAGTTTAATTTGGGCTTATTATGTAGCTGACCTGTTAGGTTAAAAAAAGTCCAAAATATTGTTCTAGAATGAGAAATTTGGGTGTATAGATATTGGAGTGGGGTTCAGTCATTGGAGGAGGATTGGATTTGTGGAGGACTTTGTGTCTCACCATCATGCATATCATAGGTACAAATGACATGGACTCAGATTCCACCCCTATTGCAGTAGAGGCACTGGGTTTCCTTCGTTATATGTCAAGAGCCCAGTTTACATGCCCAAGAGGTTCTACCTTTTTAGAATGTGAAACTTTGGAGCTGTTGTGTGTTTTGTTGCTGTTGTCTTTTTGTTTGTTTCTTATTTGTTTGGTGTGTGTGTATGTGTGTGTGTGTGTAAGCATAAGCAGAGAGACCAAACCAGCTGTTTTCCTTACTTCTACCCTGGGTAGTTGATTTGGGAAGTTTTAAATATCTGACCTGAAATAAAACCGTGAGGAATTGGCAGTTCATCTGTAAAACTCTCAGTAAGGAAGAGAGGAGCGTTAAAGTAAGAGCCAGTCCCACTGCCTTTGGAGGGACTGTGAGGAGAAAACTATGTAAGAGTGATCACATAATTACAAAATGTCAAAGTTGGTAGTGCCCTCTTTTTTAATAGATGAGTGCCCTCTTTTTTAACAGATAATCTCAGCCTTCTCATTTTATAGACGAGAAAACTGAGGTCTAAAGAGGTGAAGTCATTTGCCCAAGGTCACGCAGTGAGCACATTATCCATGTTATTGGGATTATTAACCATTGTTCTAAAAGTGGCTTTATTTACATTTAAATTTGCAACACCTCTCAGTACCCTGTAATACTGTCCAGAAGCCTCAAAGAACCAGAAAATAAATTCATTTCTACGCCTTACAAATAAAAATTTAGGAGTCTTCACCTAAAACCTAGATTAGCATGAAGAACCTAAAAGACAGTAACAGAGTTGAGCTGTATTCTAATTCCCTTAGGAGGCTCAGGAATAAAGAAGGTCTTAGAGTCTTCACTACTGGATTAAATTACAAATCTGGGACAATATAGGAGGAAAGGAATAAGATCAGAAGTAAGATCTTAAACCCTTCTATCCCAGGTTAAATAACACATCATCCATATATGAGCACTAATTCCTCTTGATTTACCCCAATACCCACCCACCTGGCACAGAGCTGCCTTCAATGTGGAATGCTGCCTCTTATTCGTTACCCCAAAGTGGTATGAGGGCTAAAGGTATATGACTTAGTGTTCTTAGAGGGAAATAGGTAGAAAGAATTCGTGATGTTCTGCTTCAAGAGAAAAAAATCCTTAGATCTTTTGACTATGAGGATAGAATTAATGTTGTAGGTACATCCTCAATGAATGTTCTAAAAATTCTTGTTTTAGGTATCCATTATATGACTTCATGCTGGGTGCCAACCTGTTTCTGGTCTTAGAAAGCTTTAAATTCTCTCTACCCCAGGCCCCAGATTTTTTGAACTGTTAATACCAAATACCAATAATTCAGTGTACCTTTTTATTGGCCCTAGAGCGAACTGGTTTCATAAGCAAGTGGTATTATATGGTGTTTGGTTTGAGCGGCACTGAGAAGGTCTATCATCCATTCTCCACACCTTCCCTCACAATAAAAGGAAAAGACACGATTTTCATGGCACTTGGAATTCCACCATAAGAGAAGCATTCCTTCATGCCATGTTAGAATGCATCTATCTTTAGAAGTCTCTATGAACTCCAGTAAAGGCAATACCTTAGCCTGTGCCCTGCCAACACTGCAGAAGCAAATGGTTATCACTTCTCTGGAAAATGGGTGCACAGTGAGAAGGCATCAAGATTTGGATGGGAAGATAAGAAAATGCAAAAAACAAGTTTGGTGTATTGCAAAATTTTCCCAGAGGCAGCTGCAAATATACGCTTATATGTACGTGTGAATGTGCTCATGAAAGTGTGTTTTTTCCCTGGTAAATCTTTTTTGTCCTTCTCAAGAACATTCCTATGAATGAACACTTCCAACTTATACCCTTTTAACATAAGATTTTGACTTCATTTTTTTCTTTTCTTTTTTTATACTCATACTATGTATATATAAATAAAAAATGTTTAATCTTTTACCTTATCATGTTTCAGTTTCCCAGCAGAAGTACTAAAACTTTTCAATGACACTTTTACCAACAACTGAGCTCCTTACCTTGACGAAGGCTTCAAACTGGCTCCTAATTTCCTCACAGTTCAGTAAGGATAAGGACTTCTCTCCTTTGTTGCACCTCTGTATCATTTTCATGAACACAAAATCTTCATGAAGATTCCTTTCATCTTCTATCTATTTGTAAAATAACAAGGACATGAGACATGTGATTCTGAAGAATGGCACTGATGATGTCTGCCTCTACATTCATTTCCACAGCATCAACAATAGGAGGAGGGTTTTTGCAGATATGCATGGGGAATAAAAATGTACACTGAATTATTGATATTTCGTATTAACAGTTCAAAAAATCTACAAAAGCCAGCAACCCAAATGTCAGATTATCTGTAACTCTAGGTGGAAATCAGAGCTCTTCTAATTTAATCACAAAGTGTACATTTTAAGATGTAATATAGCAGCAATATTCTATAATTGTCATATTCCCCATTGCTCCAGTAATGATCACTCATTATAAACAGTATGCAAACAGTTCTCTACTGAGAAAATACCCCATTTTATTTTAGTGTTTGTGATGAAGATGTTAATTTGCAATGTGTGTCAATTAACTCGAGTTTTAATTACATCTCTCTTTTTTTAACTTTAGCATTTTCAGAAAACATTTGAATTTTTAAAGAATCATCTTTCATTTCCAAAGTTAACAAGATATTTTATTTTCCAATGTCTTAGAATGTATGGAATTCACTTGTATAATCAACTAATTCTCTGCTGTTTTCTTGTCTTAAGATTGAGTATTTGGATTCAAAACAAGATGGAATTAGCCAGTGGCTTTCACTGATATTAAGAGCACAGCTAACTGCTACATTAAATTTGAGTCTACTCAGATCAATATTTACCCTGTAGAGTCTAGGCTTATGTCCAGGCTTTGATTGGCAGAGACCATTAGGTCAACCACAACCAGACCAAAACCACCCCCCTATTTTCTCAGCAGTGAAAGCTAAAATTTGAGTAACCCATTGAATTACCTCAAATATCACTGCCCCACTTTATTCTGATAGAAAACCACATGGCCTTAATCTAGGTTGTCATTCTAATAAAAGACACTTAAATAATCCTGAGAAAATACAGTCTCTGGATACTATACATCCACAATTCCCACATTCAAACTTTTAGGAATGGCCAGATAATTGATCAAATTTCTCCTTTTCATTTATAATTGGTATTTTGTCAACATAGCCAATGATTCCCTCAGTGAAAGTGGGTAGGCACATCAAAACAGGATAAATCCTCATGGTTATCTTTTCCTAAGAATGCAAAACAACCTGCTGTTACTCTACTCTTTTGCTTCTACAAATTTAACCAAAGAATGTAAAACATCTTAGAATCTTAGAATTTGACTAATTATACAGAGAATGCAACTACAATCAGAATTTGACCAATTATACAGAGAATGCCACTTTTATTAAAAGACTAATTCTGGGATTTATCCGTATCTATGTTAATATGAAGTACTATGATATTTGAGTTCAAATTGATATTCTCCTTCTGTAGCTGGAAATTTAAAATAAAAAAATTTGTTTCTGTGATAAAAATAGTTTATTTTTTAAACAAAACTTTAGCAATTATACACAATGCCTACATAATGCTTACTTTGTACCAGGCTTTGTTCTAAGTTCTTTACAAGGCTAAATTCATTTAATCAATGAAGTGGATACCATTATCATTCCAACTTCTAAGATGTGAAAACTGAGGGATAGAAATGTAAAATAACTTGCTTAGGATCACAGAGCTAGTAGAGGGTAGGGTCAAGATTTGAAAACAGGCAGTCTGACTCCAGAGCCCAAACTCTTGACCACAGAAAAGAATATGAGATTTCACTCACTAGGCACAAACATTATGTCACAAGACTGTTTATTGGTTTTGGTTCTTACCATTGTCCATCATTTGAGTAGAGCTAAACCAACCAACCCCAAAATTGAAGACCCCAAATTTAATTAATAAAGATTTCATCTTACCTTGTCCAATCTTCTGTGAAGATATACAGCAAAAAGTGCGGACCCAATCATCTGGGTGATAAGAAAAACAGTAAGTAAATACATGAAAATTTTCATACTGATGGGTGGTCCACTAGTCATAGGTCGGGGAGAAGGTTGGCTGTATGTTTCGATCATGCTGCGTTAGAATTGAAATATCTTCTGCTCGAGAAGGTGACAGAGGCAGCATGAGAAGACTGTCAAAGTGGCCACCTTACTCAGAATTAGTTAAGAGCATACAATCGTCGCAGCCCACACTTCCTGGAAAATGTGCTTCGTAGTCTTCTCTCCCAGCAAAAATGTTACGTAAAGGTTTTTTTTTTTTCTTAAATTATACCCATATCATTCACTTCCAGGCTTTCCCTTTTGTTAGTAAAGAAGAAACAAGTTTCTTCTTCCATACATTCATTCTTGCCTTGAAATGTCATAGACTTCTCAACAGACAATGGCAGTATTTTCCAATTGCTGTCTAACTTTTGGGGTTCACCAGTTTCAAGGAAAGTGATAAATTAATCCACCAGCAACAGACATATTTCATTTTCGTTCTTACTAATGTAAAGCGGGAACTTGGTATCTAGGGAAAGAAACAAATGAAGACAAAAGTTTGGATTGATTTTATGACAGTGTGTCACTAGGTAAATGCTTCTCAAGACTTATTTCATATTTAAACCCAACAAAATCCCGGCAGCTATTCAAGTTTAGACTACATGGCATAAAGCAAAAAAGAGTGATAAAATTATTAAATAAAATTTAGCTGGAGAGGTAATTCAAGAAAAATACATTTCTCAAAGGTCAAGAGAAGTAAGGTCTTGAAGGAAATCAGGCCAAAACTCTACGATTGGTGTTAAAGTAGGAATATTAGTTTGACTTAACCAAATTGCCTGTTATACTGTTGCAATCCATCAGATCATTGCTGATTCCAATGTAACTGTTCAGAAAAGGTGAAATAGGCTGCACCTAAGATAACTAAATTACAGTCCTTGATCTACCAATAAATTGCCATGGACTACAGGCAAATAGCTTTGTCTCTCTAGACCTGTTTCCTCATATCCAAAGAGGGCAGTTGAACCTGCCTTGCCTATACTATAGGTTGTTGTGAAGTACAAAAAAGAGGTGTATGAAAGATCTTTCAAATGTGTTAAGCAATAGACAAACAATTTTCATTCTGAAATTTAAAAAATTTGTTTAGCCTAATATATGAGTTTTCCAAATAATTGTCAATGTCTTACATACTAATAAAAAAGAAAAAAACATTAAAAACTCAGTTTTGTTAACCAATTGAATCACTGAGGTGTGTGAGATTACACATTTCTGAATAACTTTTGCATAGTCTTATCAGATTGTCTTCAAAATTAAAGCAGCTGTGGAAATCCCTACCCACATCCCAACCTGGTCTAGCAACCATGGCAAGTTGGCTTTGGTGATTCCTATAAAATTGTTTTTAGAGACAAATAGGAAATGTAACAAAATGCTCCGATAGGCATGCTATCTGTAGAGTTAGCACCTGCTCTCTTCCCCTCCCACGCCCCAGCATCCTGTCCTGGGCCCAGATCTGCGTAGCTTTTCACTATATCTGCCAAGTAGGTGACTTCAATGCACATGATAAACTTTGATCAGTCAAGTAAGAGGCTTCAGTTCTTAGACAAGCCTTTGTTCCACTAAAGGAAAATTATCACAAGAGCCAAAATGGGCTCAAGGACTTCTCTAAGGCCAGTTTTGTACAAATACAGAATGACAGAACTGCAAGGACCCTAAAAAGATAAGCTGAAGGGACCACAGAGATGCAGACATGTAAGGATTTGTTCATGTGACCAAAAAAGGTTGTCCAACTTCCCTCCCTCCACTTCCTGATCACCTGCCTCCTGCAGTCTGACTTCTGCCCACAATATTCCCCTGAAATTGCTCCCACCAGTATTAGTTTAATAATTCTGGCCAAATTCTTTCTAGAGTTTATTTTTAGTGACCTTTCTATTAGTCTATTGACCTATTATTCTGTTGCCATCCTTCTGAAAACTCATCTCTCTTGCCTCTCAGAAAACTTCTTCATGGATTCCTTTATTTCTTTGTATCCTTTAAAACTTAGGTATTCCCTATCCTCATTCATTTGTTCTCACCTCTCCTCCCTTCTCCCTTTTCTCATTCTGCATATTTCCCTTGGGTGAGTCCCATCCGTGTTTATAGTTCTCAATATCACCTTCATCGTGACAAATCCCAAATCTATAACTGTAGCCCTGAACTTCAGATTTTCAAGTATGGCTACCTCTGAATATTTCTACTTTGATATCTCAAAGTCACCTCATATTTGGCATGCTCAAAACTTAACTCCCGACTCCACTTCTAACCCAGACCTGTTCTCTCTCTCGGTCTCCCTATCTCAGTGAATGGTGCTACTATACCCACATAATTGTTCAGGTCAGAATCCTGGTAGTCATCTATAATTCCTCCCTCTCTCTTGCCCAAATTACTTGCCAATCCCAGTGGTTCTTCCTTCCCAAAGCTTCTTGATTGCCACCACTTCTTTCCATTTCCCCTGTCAACAACCTAGTTCAGGCCCACATCCTCTCTCTGCTAGATTACTGGACTGTATTCTCCTAATTTATCTCCTTGTTTTCTTTCTGTCCCACTCCATCCATCCTCCACATTTCCAGCAGAATGTTAATTCTAATTCTTATAATTAACCAATCATCTAATCTGAGCCCTCAGACTCTGCACTAGACTTAAGGAAGCAGATTGACAGAGTGCTCTGACATATTTAATATGAATGGGTTAGCTCCAGAATCACTTGCTTGTACTTCAATTCTTGAAGCCTTCCCCTCCACCATTCTTCTTTTGCCTGGTCCTAGGCACAATTGGCTACCTTTCCAGTTTCTAAACGTTATTTTCAGATTCTTTATCAGATGTCCTTTGTATTAGACCTCCAATACCTGCCTCTGCCCCAGCAAGGAATGGCTTGGTCCTGGTTTTGGATCATCTTTAAAAATATTCAGCTGCTTAATGTATCCAGAAATGATTTTTAAACTTAGTTACAAAGAAATACATAGATCTATAAAGTACATGAAAGTGCCTGAAACCAAAGTACAATATTGGCCATCTTTTTCTTAGTTCACAGAAAGAATTAAATTAATGGATTAAATTGTTTCAATTTTCAGTTTTTCTTACCAAAATTATCTGAAATGTCTGTCACCCTTTTCTACTACTGCATTTCTTGTAGCTAGTGATTGATCTAAAGCAAATTAGTATCAAGGGAAAACTAAAAAAACACACAATGGATTATACTTCAGCAGCTTGTTTTTTATGTTAATGAATCTGCTTGTGGTTGTGATTTTATATTGATAACCTAGAACACAGTCATAGTTTCTGCTAGGAAAATTATTTCCAGTATATATGAAGAGTTAAATAGATCAGTGTTTTGTTTGTTCTACAAAGGGCCTCATAAAGATTCTTTTCCCTGAACATGTCTGGAAAACGCTTTTGTAGAGGACAGCATCTCCATCGTTAGCACAGCACATGATATGACCACTACCCACATTTCTGTCTTCATCTCTGCAACTGACTCATGCTCAGCCCTGGGAATCAACCATATCAAGCGAGGCTTATTTCCCAAGATGTACTGTGCTTGTTCAAGCTGTTTTTTATGAGCACACTGACTCCTTCCTCTCTTATCCATTAATGTTGAAAAGGAAGTCTGTGAAACATCCCCTCCCAGCTGACAAGGTGTCCTCTTCTGTACTTAATCTAGCATAGTATCATAATATCACAACATGATTGACTTGTCTGGACATTTCCATACCATTAGCTTCTAGAGGAAAGAGACAATTTAAAAAAATCTAAAATCCTTGCTTCCTGACACACTGTAAGGAATTCATAAGTCCTTGCCAAATAACAAAATTTTCTTTTAAAGGGATGGAAAGGGAAGTTGTAAAACAATCGAACCTAGTAGGATAGCACTGGATAGCCTCTCTAGTGATACAAATCAGAATATATTTAAGTTTTCCTTTATTCCTTTAATTATCTC
The DNA here is from genome assembly GCA_004026665.1 of Murina feae. Classification (NCBI taxonomy): domain Eukaryota; kingdom Metazoa; phylum Chordata; class Mammalia; order Chiroptera; family Vespertilionidae; genus Murina; species Murina feae. The sequence continues at coordinate 13,892 of PVJC01041657.1, forward strand.
TTTCCTCTGGAGTTAATCCCATTTGTTTATTTCAGTCCTTCCCTTTTATGTTGATAGCTTCCATCAAATGTGTGATGACCCTTATGAATGAAAAATGATGTTAGGTTTTATGAGTTTCCTCTGCTATTGTGTTGATCTGTTTCCCCAACAAACCTCTCTCTGGAATGGGAGGGCTAACTGTGGGTTCTGTTTAATTGGGTAGGGCCCATCAATAGGCAGACTTCCTTTATGTCATGTGGGTGGAGAGGCAGGAAGGCCAGGGACCCCCCACAACTGATAAAATAAGGAGGGCTTTCCTTTGGGGGTGGAGCCCTGTAGAGGTTTCCACGCTTGACAGATGCTGGTTTTCCTTTAGTTTTCTTTTTTGTTTCTGTTGTGGCAGTTGCAGGACCCACCTTAGAGCCCTCTCCAAGCAATGTTAGCCTAAGGGCAAAAGTAAAAATATTGCTGCTGACAAAGGGTCAATGGAGGAAGAGAGAGAGTGAGAAAAGCCTCCATCTATCCCAGATTTTTCCACCAGAGCTCTATAATAAGAGTTACTGTAATGATTGCCTCTCTGCCTACCCCTGCTGTTTGCATTTATTGACTCTGAGATTGGTGCCTCTTTGGGAAAACCCACTCTCACCTCTGTTTTCTTGAGTTGCCATATTTTCTGCTCTGATTTTTCTGTTGGTCAAAATTTATTGGCTTTCTTGTTTTGTCATATTCCTCAAAATTTATTTCACATTGATGTTGCCTTTTTGGTTTCCCATGGTGGTTGTAGTTTCATTATTTTTACATTTACTTTTGACTAAGTAATACATTAGTTTAAAATGTCATTGGTATAGCCCTAACCGGTTTGGCTCATTAGATAGAGTACTGGCCTGTGGACTGAAAGGTCCCAGGTTCGATGCCAGTCAAGGGCATGCACCTTGGTTGCAGGCACATCTTATTGATATTTCTCTCTCATCGATGTTTCTAACTCTATCCCTCTCCCTTCCTCTCTCTTAAAAATCAATAAAATATATATTTTTTTAAATGTAAGTGGTACAAAATATTGTTCAATGTACAATCTTCATTCCACCTCCTTCTCCCAGTCCTCCATTGCCAACCAGTGTTGTCAGTTTTATGTATCTCTCAGAGATGCTTTTATGTGCATTCAAGAAAATATATAGATATTCTCTTTTATGCTTTTTTAAAAATTTATCTTTATTGTTCAGATTATTACAGTTGTTCCTCTTTTTTCCCCCATAGCTCCCCTCCTCCCATTTCCCACCCCAACCTCTGTCCTTGCCCCCCCACTGTCCTCATCCATAGGTGTACAATTATTGTCCATTCTCTTCACGCACCCCCAACACCCTTAACCCCCCAAAATTGTCAGTCCACTCC
>PVJC01041658.1:0-15244 GCA_004026665.1 Murina feae
TGGGTTAAGAGAATACAATATTTTAATAAACAAAAAAGCATGAAATATAAAATATTATGTATTAATGAAGGAATCTTATATAATAAGAGGCTAATATGCAAATAGAACAGTGGAATGACAGGTCGCTATGACACGCACTGACCACCAGGGGGCAGACACTCAATGTTGTGCACCTGGCTTCTAGTACTTAAAGAATAGTAATATTCTAGAAAACTCTATATCCAAATCATACTTTCAGAATACAGAATGATACATTTTAGCAGACATTTAGTTAGTATCCTTTCAGCAATCTGAGTAATTTTCACAGTTAAAAATCCCATATAACTTGTGGTAAATAGCAGAATCTGAGTAACTTGAAACAAGTTTGCTGAATAAAGTTGGGGGAGAGAATTATCAATATTAAAGCTGATTGCAAATGTTATTTTTTTTTTAAAGTGATAGATAATATGGGCTGTCTGAGGAACATGGAGAGAAACATTCCTTAATGAGCAGAATCTCACAAACATGGAAATATTGGCTGTGAATCTCATGGGAAGCAGTCAGGAAATAGAAATATGAATTTTAGGTAAGAAAGAGAGAACTAAGTTAGCAAAAAGTATTAATAATTTCAACAAACTTGAAGCTAAGGAAGCGATGAAAATTTTTACTTTTGAGCTAATGACTATAAGAATTACTTAAATTGAACATAAAGAGGAAGAGTTTTACTACATGAAAAAGTAAATACTAAATGTATTTCTCATAATTTATAGAGGGGACATTCCTTAGCTGCTTTTTTCATCCTTACAAGCTGATTAAATCTGGATTTACAATGTGATGCTTTCTAAAGTTGCAAGGAGTAAGTGTATCTATTCTGTGTACAAATGAATTTTTCAGTTGACTTCCAAAAATTTATATAAGACTATTTTTAATTTTATTAAATAAAAAAAATTGATATAAAATAATTTTGATCATGTATGGTCAAATCCTAGCTTACAAATTGACATGGTGAGCAAGTTATTTAATTTCTTTCTGCTTCAATTATCTCATACATGAAAACTAAAAATATTTCCTACTTGTTTATTAATGACACATATGAAGTATACATTAAATGTTAGCTACTATCTAATCTAATCTAATAAAAGAGAAACATCTAAATTGACTGTACCTCTGCTATACCCACAAGCCACGCCCACAAGCTACACCCACAAGGCAATCAGGATCAGATATGCAAATTAAAACAACTAAGATGGTAGCAGCCATGGAGCTGGAGCGAGCAGGCGGCTTGGGTTGCACCCAGCAATGGAGGAAGCCAAGCTTTCCGCCTGCCCTGATGGCCCTGAGCTCCGCTCAAGGCTACAAAGTTTCAATTTTAGAAGATAAATAAATCCCAGATACCTGCTTCCAGCCTGGGGTGAAGGCCATCCTGAAAACAGCCATCAGCCCCTCACCCAGGCTGGCCACAACCTCATGGGGTGAGGGTCCCCACTGGGTGGCTTGGCTAGCCTGCAAACAGCCATCAGGCCCTCACCTCTTGGCCAGGCATCTCAGTGGTGATACTCCATCCTGAAGGGGGTGAGGCCAGCCTGGAAACGGCCCTCAGTCCCTCACCCAGGCTTGCCAGGCACCCCAGCAGGACCCCCACCCTGATCCGGGACATTCTTCAGAGCAAACCAGCTGGCCCCCACCTGTGCACCAGACTCTATCCTATATAATAGAAGGGTAATATGCAAATTGACCCTAACAGCAGAACCACTGGGAATAACTAGTCACTATGACACACACTGACCACCAGGGGGCAGATGCTCAATGCAGGAGCTGCCCCCTGGTGTTCAATGCGCTCCACAGAGGGAGCTCTGCTCAGCCACAAGCCAGGCTGATGGCTGCCAGCATAGCAGTGGTGGTGGGCGCCTCTCCCACCTCCTCAGCAGCGCTAAGGATGTCCAACTGCAGCTTAGGCCTGCTCCCCGCTGAGAAGTGGACATCCCCCGAGGGCTCCTGGGCTGCCAGAAGGATGTCTAATTGCCAGCTTAGACCCAATGCCCCAGGGAACAGGCCTAAACCAACAGGTGGACATCCCCCAAGGGGTCCCAGACTGTGAGAGGGCACAGGCTGGGCTGAGGGACCCCCCGAGTGCACAAATTTTTGTGCACCAGGCCTGTAGTTATTGTATAATTATCTTAATCATATTTAGGTCTTCAAAACAATTAAAGAATTATGGGAAATATAATGAAAGAAATGTACTATCTTGTATATGTTGTTTTAGAATATTAGAGCTAAATTTATATACCATATTTTCTGGCATATAGGATGACTTTTTAATCCAGGAAAATCTTCTCAAAAGTTGGGAGTCGTCTTATACACCAGGTGTCATCTTATAGGGTGGGTGCTGAAACTTCCGAGCAGGACTGGAAAATCTGTAGTTGCCGCATACAGTGGGGGGAGCTCAAAAACGGCCACATTCTATTCATTTCAATGGAGCTGGACAGAGATTTGCAAGTGTCTCCAGTTGGCTCCTTTTTGTGCCATGTACAGTCTCCGTCCAGACTTTTTAACCCAGGAAAATCTTCTCAAAAGTTGGGGGTCATCTTATACACCCAGTTGTCTTATACACCAAAAAATATGGTAGTTCTTTAATTTACTCATGAAGAAATGGGTCCAGAAAGACAGACACATTTTCTTAAAATAATGGTAAGATTATTTCTTACACTCCTAATCCAGGGATCTACTTCCAGATAGAAGTGACTATTTTTTAAAAAAATATTTTCATTGATTTCAGAGAAGAAGGGAAAGGAGAGATAGAAACATTAATGATGAGAGAGAATCATTAATCTGACATCTCCTGCATGTCCTTTATTGGGCCCAAGTCCTTACCTCAGGCACAAGCCCCAACCTGAATCCTACAGTGATCTCTTGGTTCATTGGTTGACACTCAACCAATGAGCAACACTGGCCAGGCAAACTGAATATTTTCGTTCAGAAAAGTTAAAATTTCCTATTGATATATAATATAATATATAATATATATATATATATATATATATAACTAAAGGCCCGATTCACAAAATTTGAGCAAGGGGCTTGGCCCCTGCCAACTGCAGCTTCATCTGGAAGGTCATTTGGAAGGGTGTCCAGAAGGATGTCTGATCTAATTAGCATATTACACTTTTATTATTACAGATGAGAGGTCTCGTGCATAAAAATTCATGCACTGGGGAGAGAGGGGAAGCTCAGCCCAGCCTTCCCCCTCTCACAATCCAGGGGTGCTCAGGGAATGTACTACTGATCACTCATAGGGAGTGGGCCTAAGCCGCAGTCTGGTCTCCCTCTGTGGAAGGCAAACAGGAGGATCAGGGGAAGGCACCGCCCCCATCACCCCACTGCTGCTGCCATTGCAGGCCCTCAGCCCTCGCTTCCTAGCGCTGGCCCCACTCCCCACCCAACGGTGGGTGGGGGGCAATCTAGGGCCAGGCTGGCTGGGGGAGGGGCTATGGGAGGTTGAGGCACAGCAAGTCACACCTCATCTAGCCTCTGAGGAGGCATAGCACTGGGACCAGCCTGCAGTGCTCCTCTGTACATGCCTTTGCAGAAGGGGCAGCACTGGGACCATGCAGCCCCCTCTCCAGCTGCCTCTGTGAAAGGGACCCACTGCCTCTGTGAAAGGGACTGTGGAGCTGCCCTCTTTTGCGGCCTCTCACACAGTGCCAGGCTCTCTCATGGCCTCTGCCAAGGTGTTGGCTAGCCTGCACTGCTGTCTCTCCTGCACCACCAGCCCTAGACCTTTGCAGTGGCTTCCAGCCCTTGCAGCTGCTGTGGCTTTGTCTGGAAGGATGTCCAGAAGACATCTGGTCTAATTTGCATATTACCATTTTATTAATATAGATACTTCAGAACTTCATCACCTCATCACATTTCTATAATTTCTATTATGGTAAGGATATAAACAAGAGTAGGAAATTATTTAAATTACACATTTTAAATAGATTTCAAGGTAAATATTTAAAAATTGAAAACAGACACGATTCACTTTTTAATTGGCTGTAAAAAAAAAACCACAGCCACCTTTGTTTTAAGTTATAACTTGTCTTAGTCTGTTCATGCTATTAACAAAATACCAAAATGCCATAGACTGGATGGTTCATAAACAACAGAAATCTATTTCTTACAGTTCTCAAGGCTGGGAAATCTAAGAGCAAGATGCCAACAGAGTTGGGTCTGGTAAGAGCCCACTTTCCCATTCATGGACAGTTGTGTCCTCCCAAGATGGGAAGGGCAAGTGATCTCTCTCAGGCCTTTTTATAAGGGCACTAATCCTGTCCATGAATGCTCCTCCCTCATGACCTCATGACCTTGCAAGGGCCCCACCTTCTAATGCCATCACGTGGGAGTTAGAATTCCAACATATGAATTTTAGTGGGACACTAAACGACATTAATGCTACCACAGCATTAATAGCATAACTAGATGTTATCAAAATTGTACTTAGAAAATTGAGGTTTAGAAGAAGCTTACTGGAGAATTTAGTTTTTCTAGGTCATTATAGTAATGGGTTAGGACTGCCATAAAAACAAAATACCAGAGACTGGGTGACTTAAACAGAAGTAAGTGAAAGCAGATTCAGTTTCCTCTAAGACTTCTTTCCTTGGTTTGTAGATGGCCCCCCTCTTTCTGCCGATACACAGGGTCACCCCTTGGAGTATATAAACCCCTGGTGTTCCTCTCTATGCTCCTATTTCCTCCTCATGAGGATAGCAATCATACTGCATTAGGGTACACACTAATGATTTCATTTTAATGTAATTACCCCTTGAAAGGTCCCACAACCAAAGATGGTCACATTCTGAGGTTAGAGCTTCAACATATGAATTTAAGAAGAATATGGTTCAGCCTCACAATAGTCCTCTTTTCAAATATTTAAAATTGCATACTGTCACATGTCTGGGTAATTTACTGTAAAACTGGCATTTTGCTATCTGCAACCTTTTACCATTCTTGCCCTTCAAGAAATATGACTTTGCTTAGAAAAATGAACTGGTACAACCTATTCCATCTGGGTACCTTAAATAACCCAGGGAGAATCTAGTGCAAGCTCATGAATCATGTTCTTGACTTTACTTATGTCAAAATTCAATTTTGGACCCTCTCTTCCTGAAAATGGTTAATGATCCATGTACTATCTGACAATTCAAAATTCTTTATACCTCTAGGCCACATTTGTGGCTGCATTTCAGGGACACAAATTTTAATACTACTATTGAAACTAGATAAACTGTCATACTATTAAAAAGTAAAGGCAGGAAGAATGTCAAAACCATGGCAAGACTGCATGTAATTTAATCTGAGTTCCAGCTGTACTTATTTTAATGATCTTACCTCTTCTGCTTTTCAAAAATACCTTTTTCATACAGTGAGTGAGAATAGTGAGGAGATATTTAGCTGCAGAGTGTCTTGCCTAAAGATCTCCTATGATATTTTTTCATTTTCCATCTTCATCTGTGAAATTAACTTATATCTTTAGAACATGATCTTTTTTCTGAGAAATAATCTATACCAAATAGAAAAAACAACAATGCATATTAAAAAAGCTAGAAGTCTATTGAAAGTGTAATAGTACTAGATTCTATGTAAGGGAAGTAGGAGTTCTGAGAAGTAAGAAATAGAATGGCAGACACTGAAGGTTTTCTGATGGCGATGGGACTTGAGGAAGTCTTTTTAGGAGAAGTATGATTTGGATAAGGATATGTTTGATGGATGGCTTCCCTGAGGACTTGGTCATAGCCTAAACAGAAGCTTTGAGATAAGGATTAGAGAATGCCTAGGGTATGTTGAAGACTGTTTAGAATAACTGTGTTTATTAATTGTGTTTTCTTTATTTCATGGGGTATTATGTTCCTATAACACAGACAAAATGTTGAAAGTATCCTATCTAATAAATGAGAAACATAAAAATTGGTGTCACTCTGCTACACCTAAGCCATGCTCACCAGCCAATCAGAATGACTATATGCAAATTAACCTAACCAAGATGGAGGCTGGAGCAAGCAGGAGGCTTGGTTGCCCCACCAATGGAGGAAGCCAAGCTTCCCAATTGCCTAGGCTGGCTGTGGCCTCCACTCAAGGCAACAAAGTTTCAATTATAGAAGATAAATAAACCCCAGATACATGCTTCCAGCCAGCCTGCTGAAAGCTTGGGTCGCTGGGGGCCTTGGCCAGCCTGCCTAATTTGCTAAATCAGCCATCAGCCATCAGCCCCTCACCCAGGATGGCCACACCCTCATGGGGTGAGGGTCCCCGCTAGGGGGTTTAGCCAGGCTACAAACAGGCATCAGCCCCTTACCCACCCAGGCTGACCAGGCACCTCAGCAGGGACTCCAACCCTGAAGGGACTGTGGCCTACCCACAAACAGCCATCAACCCCTCACTCAGAATGGCCAGGAACCCCAGCAGGGATAGCCACCCTGAAGAGGCTGTGGCCAGTCTGTAAACATCCATGAGCCCCTCAACCAGGCTGGCCAGGCACCCTAGCAAGGATAGCCACCCTGAAGAGGCTGTGGCCAGTCTGCAAACATCCATGAGCCCCTCAACCAGGCTGGCCACACCTTCATGGGGTGAGGGTTCCCACTGGGAGGCTTGGCCAGCCTGCAAACAGCCATCAGCCACTCACCAGGCATCCCAGCAGGACCCCCCTCCTTGAAGGAGATGTGGCCAGCCTGAAAATGGCCCTCAGCTCCTCACCCAGGCTGGCCAGGCACCCCAGCAGGACCCTCTCCTTGATCCAGGACACCCTTCAAGGCAAACCTGTGCACCAGGCCTCTATCATCCTATATAATAAAGAGGTAATATGCAAATTAACCCTCACAAGATGGCTGCCTACAACCAGGCCAGTAGGGGGGTTAGTGAGGGATGACCAAACGACTGAACAAGCAGGCTGCGTGGGTTGACCAGGTCAGCAGGGGGGGCAGTTAAGGGCAACCAGGCTGGCAGGAAGGGCAGTTAGGGGTGACCAGGCCAGCAGGGGGGCAGTAAGAGGCAACCAGGCCAGCAGGGGAGGGCAGTTGGGGCAATTAGGCTGGCGGGGAGGGGACAGTGAGGGGTGACTAGGCCTGCAGAGGTGGCAGTTAGGGGCAACCAGGCCAGTAGAGGGGGGCAATTGGAGGTGACCAGGCTGGCGGGGGGCGGCAGTAAGAGGCACCCAGGCTGGCAGGGGAGGCAGTTAGGGATGGCCAGACCAGTTGGGGGTGATCAAGTTGGGGGCGGGGGCAGTTAGGGGTGATCAGCCAGGCAGGCAGGCAAGTGAGCAATTAGGAGCCAGCAGTCCAGGGTTGTGACAGGGATGTCCCAGATTGGAGAGGGTGCAGCTAGAATGAGAGGACAACCCCCATCCCCGTGCATGATTTTCATGCACTGGACCTCTAGTATATAATAAAAGGGTAATACGCAAATTGACCCTAATAGCAGAACCACTGGGAATGACTGGTCACTATGACACACACTGATGACCAGGGAGCAGATGCTCAATGCAGGAGCTCAATGCAGGAGCTGCCCCCTGGTGGTCAGCGCACTCCCACAGAGGGAGCTCTGCTCAGCCACAAGCCAGGCTGCCAGCTGCCAGCACAGTGGTGGTGGTGGGAGAGTATTCTGCCTCCTCAGCAGCACTAAGGATGTCCGACTGAAGCTTAGGCCTGCTCCCTGCTGGCAAGTGGACATCCCCTGAGGGCTCCCAGACTGCAAGTGGGATGTTTGACTGCTAGCTTAGGCCTGATCCCCCAGGAGTCCCAGACTGTGAGAGGGCACAGGCCAGGCTGAGGGACCCCCCTGAGTGTACCAATTTTTGTGCACCAGATCTGTAGTAAATATATAAATGTCTACCACATTTCCTTCTCTAGCTTCCTGAGGCAGATTCTAATTTTGTTCTGCGTCACTCAGGGCTTTTACATGCCTGTGGGATTAGTAGAATAGGTAGGGGAGTAGGATGAAAGAAACAAAATGACAAAACACAATCAACATACTAATATGGCTTTAGAGCTACTTGGTGAAGAAAAACATGTCTAAGAGGCAGAAGGAAATTGCTGGACAGATGTGGGCTGTAAGCTTGTTAAGAGTCATTGGGGAGGGTCATGGCCCACCCAGTAAATCAGAGTGCAGAGAACTGGGCAAGGTGCATTTGAAGAATTGTGGCTGCATATTCTATCTCTAATCTCCACCACATCTGCTCCGCTATCTAATTCTCCAGTGATAACTCTGCAGCCAGACTTTACTTAGATTCTTAATTCCATTTCATCACTCACTAGCTATGGGATCTTAACTAGTTATACTTAAGAAGTCATTAATTACTCTGTACTTCATCCACAAATGGTGTAGGGTATTTTCTTCACCTATTCTGTAGTGCACTTGGGAGAATTAAGAGAGATAACATGAAGAACAGTAAGTTTCACACAATGCCAGTGTTTATCACTATTCTTACTCCCCTCTTCTTAGTATTTCTGTTTTAGAAGATACACCATCACGGGGAATGGGAAAGGAGAGAGTTGTATGATGGTTTTAAGCATTATGGTTAAAAATGGAGGCTGAGGAATACAAAATTAAAATGGCATATATGCTTCCTAATTGTATGATTATGGGCAAGAGTGTCTATCTGCATTTCAACATAATTAAAGGCTGAATTTTCAGTAAAAATGTGAAAAAATGATGCAAACTTCAGAAATCTAGGATTGAACCAGATCTTTGCCATCATTTATAACAATCTGTCTTCTGGTATAGTAACACTATCTATGTTATCCCTGAGAAAGTCATGTAGCCTATTCTTAACCCTCCAAGCTTCTGTGTCTTCTGTCAAATAGGGACTGCTGCCTGATGAGGCTAATGTATGAATGAAAGGGCCTATCTACATGTACAGAACAGGACAGCTAGCATAATGCCAGTCCTTGATGTTTCTCCTATTCTATTTACTGAGCAAGAAGAATGTTTTTTGTTTCCTTCCAAAAAGATAACTTGTTTCTCCTGGAAATATAATGTATTACATTAAGTTTTCTTGATATGTTTTTCATTTTGAGAAAAATATACAGAATTTTTAAAGAGATGAAGACATTTTAATTACTGGTGTGAATTGGCTTCATGAAGGTGCATCATTGAAACTATACATACATGTTAGGATGCGGACATTTGCCATTCCTAGTGGTACTTCCCCTTGCTCTAGGCTTGGGTTGTCTAAGGGACCAGAAATAAGTATGTGACTTCCCTGAAGATTCCTATTAGGTTTCAGGTCACCTTCCAATGGCAAAGCAAGTCCATAAACAAATATGGAGGCTACATGAGATTTTTCTGTCATTACTATCAATTATCCACTTTATAGTCTCATGTCTCACCCATATCTTTTTTCTAATCTTTCTAACTGCTGCCTCTTGCAATAAAATATTGACATCACAGATATGAACCCATTTATGTGTTGTACGTCTGAGCATTTTTTTTTCTTTATTGGTCAAGGTATTACAAAGGTGTCCTCATCTCCCAATAACCCCCAGCCCTCCCCCTACCCCACTCATGCTCTCATCCCCCTGTTGTCTGAGTCCATTGTCTTGGCTTATATGTACGCACACAAGTCCTTTGGTTGATCTCTCCCCCTCACCCCCACCCTCCCTACGGGGATCAACAGACCAATAGCTGCTTCTCTGTATCTGGATCTGTCCCTGTTCATCAGTCTATGTTGTTCTCTATATCATATGTCTAAGCATTTTTTATACATAAAAGGAGCAAGAAAGAACAAGACTTCGCCCACCACTGCTACCAAGAATGAGTTTTCACCCTCCAGGGGGTGACCCTGTCCAGGTTGAGAATGCATTCTCTGGAGTTTTCCTAAGATAATTTTGTTGGTTATCTCACACAAAAAAGAAGCAGCAGCAGAAGACTGATTCCCTTGATGTTACCACCTTCAGCTAGACCTCAACTTAGGCAGCATATGCGCAAGGATAAGTGTAAAGGAAAATGCACTAAGATGACAAATGCCAAGCATTCTGCTTTATTCAAATCCTAGTCACATTTGTATTTCACTCTATGTGACCAAGGTATATATAGCACTTCTCATCACTGATCCAGTGAGTAATATTTTAAGCAAATATGAATGTTGATTCAAACACACAAAGTAGAATCATTGTCTGAAGTTTACAGTAACTCATTTCTCAATCTCTAAAGTTCAGACAAGAAAGCCATGATGCGAAGAAAACCTGAAAGGAGATCCCAAAAAAGACAGTGGCTAGTCTAATCAGTATTTCTAAAAAGAAAATTTTCAGCAAGCTCTCTATGAGAGAAGATAAAAACAGGTCAGAAACTTGAGGAGGCACTTCTGTAGGGAGAAAGAGAAAAAGGAAAATGTGATATTTTCTAACATAAATTCATAATATAATTAATTTTTATTTCAAAGATACACATACACCTTGTTTCTGCCCAGGTATGATTATATCTTAAGCTGAGATTTTTTTCACTTTAATAACTGCAAGCATTTTATCAGAAAAAAAGGAAAAACTTTCTGATAGGCTTGAAATACTTTAACTCTGTGGTAGAATGTAATGAATGTTCCATACTTCCTTTAATTGAAACATATATATTAGTAGCAAAAATCATAAATCACAAGTACAGAAAAAAGAACATGAAGTCATAAATTTGACACATTTTACATTAAAATAGATACATTGACTATTAAAATAAATGTATCTCTTACTAAGAAAATAGATCAAAATCAAATCTAATAGTTCACTTACCAGATCAGACATTCACTATTGAATCATTACTTATTGAATACTGAAGAAGATACATCATCTATCAAATCAAATACTTTCTCTAGTAAATCAACCTCACCATCTGATTCAAAACTGTCTCCTACTAAATCAAAAAATCACCTAATAAATCAAAGCAATATGGCATCAAAGAATTTCATTTAAAGTAAATATAGTTCATCACAGACAGCATATATCATAGTAAAGGTATCATTTATTAAGAGAAATATATGCCTTTTCCCACCTAATTCTTTCAACTGGGTTCTTTTTTATGAAGTACAAATTTATTTAGACTCCTTTTAACTGTTATTTTTAAAGACATATTTTCTAAGCAAATAATACCCCCAAATGAAGGTAGTGTTTAATGATTAAAATAAGTGTGTACTATTTTTTAACACACCTTTTATTTTAATTTTTATTGAATTCAGATAGGAAGGGAGAGGGAGAGAGAGATTGAAATATCAATGATAAGAGAGAATCACTGACTGGCTGCCTCCTGCATACAATCTATAGGGTATTGAACCCGGGACACTATGGTCAGTCTGCAGGCTGATGCTCTATCCAGTGAGCCAAACCAGCTAAGGCAAGTGTGTACTCTTAAATAGCTCCCATGTATTACATGAGCTTAGGTCACTGAACAATGCATTAATTTTACCACTTTTGTTTTTCTGTTCCAGTGTGATTTTGTTTTGATGTTTTATTTTGTTTTTGTTTGTTTAATCACTTGGTGGGAAAGCTTTTGAAAGCAGGGTGTCAGAGCTATCTTACTTTTCTTTGTTTTCCTATTTTTACAAACATATAGAGATAGTTTTAACATCTCCTTTCATTCTGTACAATGACCTTCACGCAGCTATTGCTGGAATAGAGTGGCAAAACTCTAGTAATTGGACAAGTAAGGAACATTGTAAGAATATATTTGTACTGTAAGATATCGTTGTAATGTCAAAGTTTCCCAGAAATTTTAAAGAAAAACATTTTCTTCAAATTTATATCAGAAAACTATAACTTTTTGTCTAGTTCTGTATGCCATATAACTGTACACATTTTAATTCAGAATAGCATTCTCTTCAGTGGAAGAGAAATTCAGTAATAGATCCTAAGAAAAATTCTTATCTTAACTAATAAAAGCGAAATATTGAAATTAACCATTTCTCCGGGACAGGGTAAGCCATGCCCACCAGCCAATCAGAGCGACTGTATGCAAATTAGCCCAGCCAACATGGCGGCCGCCACTCACGGACCTGAGTAAATGGCAGCTTCCATTGCGGCAGGAGTGAAAGTGAAACTGCCACCCACTCCGCTCCGCTTATCCTCAAGCAAAACACACCTTTGCAACATAATAACAATCATAGAATCCTCGGAAGCTGAAGGAAACAGCAGGCCGGGCCTCACCACTAAGTAACATTGTGTCATTATAGAGGCCGCGAGGTGAAGTGAAGCAGAGAGGAGGTTTCGTTACATGTGTAGGCCTCGCCTTAAAGGAACAGCATCAATTATAGAAGATAAACAAACCCCAGAACCTGCGTCCAGCCAGCCTTGCTGGGACATTGGGTCAATGGGAGCTGTGGGCAGCCTTAGAGCCTGAAAGCGCCAATCAGCCCATCACCCATGCTGGCCACAACCCAATGGGGCGAGGGACGTTCCTGGGGGGCTTGGCCAGCCTGGAGACAGCCATCAGCCCCTCACCCAGCCTGGTCAGGCACATCAGCAGGTGGACATCCCCAGAGGGTCCCAGACTGTGAGAGGGCACAGGCCGGGCTGAGGGACCTCCCGAGTGCACAGAGTGGCTGCAGGGTGGAACAGTGCAGGACCTAGGACCCACGAGTGGGAAAGAGGTGGCAGGGTTGTCAGCCTGCTTGGCAGCTCCTCAGGCCCTTTGCAGGGCACCAGGGAGCGGGTAAGAGGTGGCAGGGGTTCTCGGCCTGCTTGGTGGCTTCCCAGGCCCCTTGCAGGGCACCAGGGAGCAGGAAAGAGGCGGCAGTCTGCTTGCCGGCTGCCCGGGCCCTTTGAGGGGCATCGGGGAGTGGGAAAGAGGCGGCGGGGGATCTCGGCCTGCTTGGCAGCTGCCCAGGCCCCTTGCAGGGCACCGGGGAGCGGGAAAGGGGCAGTGGGTGCTGGGGTCCTGCTTGGTGGCTCCCCAGACCCCTTGGCGGCACCGAGGAGTGGGAAAGGAAGGCATCAGGGGACTGGTGAGTGGGAAAGAGTCGGAGGCCTGCTTGGTGGCTCCCCAGGCCCTTTTGGGGGGCACTGGGGAGTGGGAAAGCAAGCTCTTGAGGGCTGGGGGCCTGCTTGGCAGCTCCCCAGGTCCCTTCCAGGGATCAGGGAGCAGGAAAAGGGTGGCCTGACCACGAGGCAGGGTTTTCCCTGCTTTCTGGTGGCTGGAGGAAGATGGGCAGTAGGCAAGCTTGGGAGGCAGGCAGCACCCATCCCTGGCCACAGATCAAAAAAGAGAACAACATGCAGGGGAGGGCAAGAGTTTGAGAGATCAACATAGAGGGGGTGCCTGCTCCAAGCCTGGGGGCAGGCCCCCAGCAGGTAGACACACACAGGAGGACTTCTCTGAGCCTCAGATGCGGCTGGGGGCAGGTCCCCAGTGGCGATACACACACACACACCCACACACACAAGGCGCCTGGCAGACTGGGGCCATCATAGGACATCCACTGAGGGGTTCCAGACTGTGAGAGGGGCAGGCTGGGCTGAGGGACCCCCCCTCCCCCCCATGCACGAATTTCGTGCACCGGGTCCCTAGTTAAAAATAATTTTAATTTGAAAAATTACCTCTGAATATGAAAATTGTGAGTACAGAGATTGATTTGGTTTCACCTAAGAAATTGGCATGTTTAACCACTCAACTATCAACTACATATACATATAAACATCTAAAACCTAAGCTCACTAATATTATCAATGTGTTAAGATTAATTTCCCATAAAGCTGAGGTTCATAACTAGTAGGATGGACAAAGGCGATCCACAGATTATTTAATTATTTCTTTGGCTTTTATGGAGGCTTGAAATTGAAATAATTGCCTACATTTAAAATTAAGACCTTCAAATAGAATTTTGAGAATATATTTTCTGGAAAAAGTAGAAAATTTGTTAGTACTAGGCCCAGGTTTTCTTCTAAGATATAGGAGTTAGAGCTGAATTATGACTACTGTTTTTGAACAGGATTTATATTCTTCCTGCAACCACAATCCCTATTCACTTGCAAACCCTTTCCAGCTTTGAGGTTGAGTTGCAGACTCACATCAGACACCTGTTAATTGTACTTGTTTATGTTACCTCCTTGGCTCCTGTGAGTAATTTCAAATATTGCTTTGTACTTAGTGTATTTCTGAGAACTATATGGATATGGATGAAGCTTAAGACCTAGCATTTGCCCTCATGTAGCTGTCTTTTTTACCAAGGAGATTAAAACACCTCTGAAGGGTTTAGGGAACAGACAGGTATATTATAGTGCACTAACTGCACAGTGTGGATAGTAAACAGACATCACATATGGGTGGAATTTAACAGTTAATTTGATAATGTGGTAAGATTGAAAAAGAATACTTGAAGGAAAATTTGCAGGTTTTAAAACTATTGTGGTTTTAAGAACAAACTAGTAGAAGTAACAGTTAACCAGTTAAAATTTTTTAAAAAGACCATTTATGTTGGAAATAAATGAATGAGTGCTAACTGCTGGATATAAAATTAAAGTTAGATAGGATTTAGAGGACATTTTTAAAATTACAAATCTGAGTGACAGCACCAGTATTATTGTTGCATAAAACTTAACTTT
Source organism: Murina feae (assembly GCA_004026665.1). Taxonomy (NCBI): domain Eukaryota; kingdom Metazoa; phylum Chordata; class Mammalia; order Chiroptera; family Vespertilionidae; genus Murina; species Murina feae. The sequence continues at coordinate 14,532 of PVJC01041658.1, forward strand.
ATTCTTTTTCCCTGTACCCCAGCTGTACCCTTATTCTACTCTCACCTCAATAATAATTTTAAAGTGTTTTCTCACTAAAAATATAGTCACTCTTACTGTTTGTTTTGAGATACTCTTGCTTAGTTAAGGTTTGAAAACAGATTGTAAGTCATTTATGAGTTAATCAATACAACCACCCCTTCCTTGTTGTAATCTTCTATAATAAAAGCAAAACATGCAAATGTGACTGTTACCACCAGCCAATCAGAGTGGCTGTATGCAAATTAACCCAGCCAAGATGGAGGCCAACAGCCAATCAGAGCGGCTGTATGCAAATTAACCCAGCCAAGATGGAGGCCAACAGCCACGGAACCAGAGCAAACCAAAGGGTTCTGTTGCAACTGCCTGCCTATGCTGGCAGTTGGAAGGGGCACCAGGGCACCAGGAAGTGGGACAGCAAGGTGGCAGGCCAGGGAGTGGGTAAGAGGTGGCAGGGGGTCGGTGGCCTGCTTGGCAGCTGTCCAGGCCCTTTTTGGGGCATCGGGGAGTGGGAAAGAGGCAGCAGGGGGTCAGTGGCCTGCTTGGTGGGCTTCCCAGGCCCTTTGCGGGGCACCGGGGAGTGGGAAAGCAAGGCTGCAGGGGCCGGGTGAGTGGGAAAGAGTTGGCGGCCTGCTTGGTGGCTTCCCAGGCCCTTTGCGGGGCATTGGGGAGTGGGAAAGAGGCAGCAGGGGGTC
>PVJC01041659.1:0-15245 GCA_004026665.1 Murina feae
GGGGGGGGGGGGTTGCAACCAACTGAGCCACCCGGCCAGGGCTTCAAATATAACTTTTTAAATCAGAGCACCTCTTTTCTATCATTTGCATTATGATCAAAAAGCTTATCCCTGGAAGACAAAAATGTATATACATCATTCTCTTCACACCTAGAATGCTAAAAAAAAAAAAAGGAAAACTTTAAGACCATCTAATCTAACTTCTTTGCTAATTTGTCTTCTGCTTCCTGTGCACATTCCTAAGTGACAACAGGAAGCATCCGAGTCACACACATCTCACAGAGCATCTCAACACACCACGGAGGAAAAGAGAATGTGACAGGGCATGAGCATCATTGTTCTGGGTGCTGGCCTAGTTGACCTCCCCAGTCTTCCATTATTCGGGGACTTTGTTCCCCTAGAGGACTGGCACAATCAACAGGCATCCAGTGTCAGCAACCAAGTTTTATCTTTTGCTTATTTGTATAGAGGTAAAAACAAAAATTATTGCCTTATTATTGAGGATGACTCATTACACATGATTTTTAAACTATTGTGCATAAGAGCATATTAATGATATTTTCACTGCTAAATTATCTTTAGTTAACCAACCAAATTTTAATCATAGGCCAGTGTTCTTGCCATATTTGGATTATGTCAGTTTATAAGGTAAGGATTCCAAGATTGCAATGACCAAGGTCTACCACAGGAACCTTGTTCAGAAATTAACATCACTCTGCATAGTACTGACTCACAGATTAATAGCTGGATTCATCAAATTAATATGCTGGGGAAAACAAAAGGCCTAATTAGCAAATGGCTTATTCCTTGGACCTTTTGCTAAATTCAAAAAGATAAGCTTACTGGTTCCCGTGGCAGAAAATGCAGAACAAATAACCAGGTTAATCACTGAAGTTCAAAAAAAAGTTGGCTGGTAATGGTTGCTCTGTGTCCAGGAAATCCTGCCAGACAGGCACTGTTTGCAAATGGCTGGGAAATGTGCTCTATTGCCATTAAAAACAGATGAAAAGCAGGATTTGGTTAAGAGAAGAGTATCTGCCCAAGCAAAACCTTTGCAAAATAAAGAAACAGTGCATGCTGACCTCAACTAAAAAGAAAGGGCAATCCCACACTGATGCTCATTATACTCGATATACTATTAAATGGTGTTGAGTGGAAATAAGACTTAATCAACTCTGGCAGTGTGGTAATATCCCAAATTAAAATATGTGGATTTTCATTAAATCAATTTTTTTTAACTTAAAGGAAAAAGCACTAAGAAAATATTTATTCTAGTCTTAAGAGAAACTACAATAATATGAGGAAGGATTTAAGGATGCGTTCAAAAACATCAAAAATGTAAGAATTTCCGAATACCTTTATAATTATCTTTGAATGGCAGCAATGTATATATTATACAGAGTAATAAAACAAGGCAAGGGATTATCAATAATAACCTCTTTAACAGCAGCAGTATTTTAAGATTCTATCAGTAACAGTCTCTTGTCCTAATAAAAGAGTAGTATGCAAATTAGGCATCACTGTGACAAAGATGGCTGCACCCATAGCCACAAGATGGAGGCGTCCAGTCTGGCTCAGCTCCACCACTGAAGTGGTCAGGCCTGTTAGCCAGGCAGGTGGCGGGAGAGGCGGGGCCCAAGAGGTGGAACAGGCAATCAGAGGGGGCTGGGGGTCCCCTGCCCAGGCCAGAGACCTTCACCAGAGGCCTCAGGCATGGGCAAGGGTAGAGCCAGTGATCGGGTGGAATAAGGTCTGGGCCAGAGGCCTCAGGCCTTGGCAGGGGCAAGGCCAGAGATCGCAGGGACCTGGGCTCCGCAGAGCCAGTAATCAGAGGGGTAGGAGCAGAGACTATGATCACAGGGGTCTGGTCACCAGTGGAACTGGCAAAGCAGGGGTCTGGGGGTTGCCTGCCCAGGCCTGCAGCCTTGGCCAGAGGCTGCCAGTGGGGCAAGGGCAGAGCCGGCGATGGCAGGGGACAGGATCACAGCCCGTGATCGTAGAGGCCTGAGCTCTGTGAAGCGGACAATTGAAGGGGCTTAGGGGTCCTCTGCCCAGGCCTGCAGCCTTGGCCAGAGGTTATAGGCCTGGGCAGGGGTGGAGCTGGGATTGGAGGGGGAGGGGTGGAGCCGGTTATCAGAGTGAACTACAGAGGAAACACCTTTTGTTATTGCTCATTGGCTAAGCTCCCTGTATGCCACTGGTAATATTCTTAGTAACTTGGGTAATAAGAATCCAAAAAGGCAATCTAGGGTTTTTCCACCACACTCCTGGAGAAAAAAAGTGAAGGTCCGCTGCTGGAGAGCTAAGAAATGTCATATCCTGCCCAGTTTGGCTCAGTGCATAATGCCTGGGCCTTCTGACTACAGGGTCTGGGTTCAATTCTGACCAAGGGCATGTACCTAGGTTGCAGGCTCCTTTCTGGCCAGGGCCCAGGTCAGGGCATATGCAGGAGGCAACCAATCAAAGTGTTTCTCTCACTTTGATGTTTCTCTGTTTTTCCCTTCTCTTCTACATTCTCTAAAAAATCAATGGAAACATATCCTCAGGTGAGAATAAAAAAGAAAGAAAGAAATGTCATATCTTATGAAAGACACATCTTGAAAATGCCTAAAGAAAGTTGTCATTTCTTCATGGTGAAGGGACTGGAGTCTGTGTTGATGAAAACACCTTGGTGATTAGCAGTGGCTGCAGCAGCGGGGTGATGGGGCTGGTGGCTTCCCCTGATTAACCTGGTCGCCTTTCACAAAGGGAGGCCAGACTGTGGCTTAGGCCTGCTCCCCAAGGGGAGCAGGGAGCAGGCCTAAGCCGTCAGTAGGACACCCCCTGAGGGCTCCCCATATGTGAGAGGGGGCAGGCTGGGCTGAGGACGCCCCCTGCATGAAATTCACCCCTAGTGGAAATATAATTGAGATTAGAGGCTCGATGCATGAAATTTGTGTGCCGGGAAGCGGGGGGCGTCCCTCAGCCCAGCCTGCACCCTCTCCAATCCGGGACCCCTGGAGGGATGTCCAACTGCCGGCAGTTAAACATCTCTCTCACAATCCTGGACCACTGGCTCAGCTCCTAATCGCTCACCTGCCTCCTTGCCTGGTCACCCCTAACTGTCCCTTCCCCCCCACCCCCACTGCACTGGCCTGATCACCCCTCATGCCTCTGTGTGCTGGCCTGATTGCCCCTAACTGCAGCCCCTGCTGACCAGGTTGCCCCCAACTGCTCCCACCCCACCCCCACTGGCCTGGTCACCCCTTACTGCCCTCCCTGCCAGCCTGGTTGCCCCACACAGCCTGCTGTTCAGTCATTTGGTCATCCCTCACTAACGCCCCTGCTGGCCTGGTCACCCCACACAGCCCACTTGTTCAGAAAGAATTCAATGTAAATTAAGCAAGATGTGAGCAGTGAGGTACATTATAACTCCAGTTATATTAATCCACAGAGACTTACACTCATGGCTGGGGCAGGTCTTATTTCTGTCACATTTTAAACTCCTTCTGAGCCTGGACCACATCTAGTCTTCACATTCATCACTAATAGCCACAACCAGGCCTCGCTAGAAAAACTATCAATATGCATTTTGTAGGCACTCAAATACTGCTGGGGGGAGGGGGGGGGAGAGGAATTATTTTAAGTTTTCCACAGAAGGAAATGTATCTATGTGGGGTTCAGAAGGCATGTTAGGAAAACACAAGGCCAAGTTAGGTTAGAATTTTTCATTCCCAAAGTCACAGTGTAAAAGAGTATTTTTAAATGTTTTATATTCTTGAACGAGTATTCACATATACTTTTGCTAACAACTACTTAGGAATGAGCTGAGGATCTGGATTAACATACAAGCAAAGGATGTGAATGGAGACAATATGAGATAAGAAACCTGAGATGGGAAGAGGTGTTCAGTAGCAGTAACGCTCCCTCCCTCATTTCACTCTGAGTGCTGAGCAACTCTGAAATCCCAGCAGACACAGGCTCCTAAATGCTTGGGGACATCCCCACTCAATCTCACAGGCCTTAAATGAATAAAGCACAAGATCTGAACAGGAACTTAAATCCCTGTGATTGATCATTACCATGGCACAATTTTTAAATGGTCCCTAAACACCCTACAGAGCTCACACTGTCATCACTGTTTAAATTGACCAAACTGATGCTCAAATAATTTATGAGAGAAGCCTAATAAATAATCTAATCTAATAAAAGCACAATATTGAAATTAACCATCTCTTCAGGAAGCCTAAGCCACGCCCACCAGCCAATCAGAGTGGCTGTATGCAAATTAACCCAGCTAAGATGGTGGCCGGCACTCACGAAGCTGAGCAAACAGGCAGTTTCCTTTGCAGCAGGAGTAAAATGTTTGCCGGCCACCTGGACGCCTCTAGGCAACAACATATTTGAAACATTGTCTCAATTATACAAGCCTCGAAGCTGAATCAAACAGCAGGCCGGCCTGACTACTAAGGGCAACATTGTCTTAATTATAGAAGCCACAGAGCTGAAACAGACACGAGTCTTCCTTACCTGCCTAGGCCTCCGCTTAAGGAACAGTGTATCAATTATAGAAGATAAATAAACCCCAGAAACCAGCTTCCAGTCAGTCTTGCTGGGACATTGGGTCAATGGGGGCTGTGGGCAGCCTGAAAGTCTGAAAACGGCCCTTAGACCCACACCCAGGCTGGCCGCACCCCAATGGGGTGAGGGATCCCACTGGGGGACTTGGCCAGCCTGCAGACAGCCATCAGCTCCTCACCCAGGTTGGCCAGGTACCCCAGTAGGGACCCAAAACCTGAAGGGACTGTGGGCAGCCTGAAAATCTGAAAATGCCCCTCAGCTCCTCACCCAGGCTGGCCACACCCAAATGGGGTGAGGGACCCCACTGGGGGACTTAGCCAGCCTACAAACAGCCATCAGCCCCTCACCCAGGCTGGCCAGGTACCCCAGTAGGGACCTAAAACCTTTAGGGACTGTGGGCAGCCTGAAAGCCTAAAAATGGCCCCCAAACCTGCACCCAGGCTGGCCACACCCCAATGGGGTGGGGGACCCCACTGGGGGGCTTGGCCAGCCTGCAAACAGCCATCAGCCCCTTACCCAGGCTGACCAGGCATGCCAGCAGGTGGACATCCCCAGAGGGGTCCCAGACTGCCAGAGGTCACAGGTCGGGCTGAGGCACCTCCCGGGTGCACAAATTTTTGTGCACCAGGCCCCTAGTAATAATAATAACCAGGCTTTATCTAATTCTATGCTTCAACTGCAGAAATCTATTTTCAAACTGCAAAAAAATATTAATTCTGGTCAACAATTTTTAAAACTTGACAGGAAAAAACTTTGAGGTAATAATTTGGTTCTTCCAACTCTGAGGAGTGAGTGGTGTCATGGGTGACTTACCCCTCTTTGTCCCCACTTGCCCTGGGCTCACACACTGCCCTCATCACTACCATTCTCTGCTTCTCACCAAGTCCTCAAGAAATGATTCACTAAGTTCAGTCAAATAACCAGATTCTATGAAATAATAAAAGGAAAATGGAGTTCATGATTGAAATCAGGCTGAGTGGGGACATAAAGAGTCTTTTGTTAATAATTGTGCAAGAGAATGCAAATGAAGAAAGGCTTCACAAGGAATTCTGACATCTTAATGAAGATTTATGAAGCACTTTTGGCATATAAACCTCAAATGCAAAGAAAAATGGTCACATAAAAGTTTTATGACTTCTTTGCTTAAAAAAAATTCAAAAGACAGTTCCTTCATAATAATTCTAACAACTGAATTATGGAGTTACTTTTTTCTGTCCTGTATTGTGGTTATATTCCCCATCCCCTCACATTCTTTTTCTTCGGTTAATGGAACTGGGAGCTCATCAGCTGCCCCAAAGCTGTGAGCTGCCCACTGATGAAATCGTGAGGGCAATTCGACTTCTCATTCCACATAGAAAGTTTTGTGTTACACAGTTTTCTTTGTTCATGTTTAGTAGTACAGAAAAATCAACTGACATTTTCTCCTAATAATGATTGGATTGTGAGAGGTTGTAAATGGAAGAAAATGCTATCACGGTAAAATGCTTGCTGGCGCTCTGTAAATGTCACACCGAACAGCATGTGAAGCAGCACAGATCTCAGCAAGGGACACATTCCCACATCCCAGGTCACGAGAGCATTCTGACCTGTTGTGGGTTTTACACTGCAATCATGAAAGATAGGGAAAATTAGAAAAACTGAATTTATGACATATACTCAATAGGTAGAACTTCTTAAAACTTTATAAGGAATAACAGTAGTAGCAGCAATCCTCCTATCTAATAAGATAGTAATATGCAAATTGACCATCACTCCAACACACAAGATGGCCGCCCCCATGTGGTCAAAGATGGCCATCCCCATGTGGACACAAGATGATTCGCAGGGGAGGGCAGTTGTGGGTGATCAGGCTAGCAAGAGAGGGCAGTTGGGAGGGACCAGGCCTGAAGGGGAGGACAGTTAGGGGGGACCAGGCCTGCAGGGGAGGGCAGTTGGGGGTAAACAGGCCTGCAGGGGAGGATAATTAGGGGCAATATGGCCAGCAGGGGAGCAGTTAGGCATCAATCAGACTGGCAGGGGAGTGGTTAGGAAGTGATCAGACTGGCAGGCAGAAGCAGTTAGGGGGCAATCAGGCAGGAAGACAGGCGAGCAGTTGGGAGCCAGCAGTCCAGGATTGTGAGGGATGTCAGACTGCCCGTTTAGGCCCAATCCCAGTGGGACATCCCTTGAGGGGTCCCAGATTGGAAAGGGTACAGGCTGGGCTGAGGGACAGACACACACATACACATACACACACCTGTTTATGAATTTCATGCACCGGGCCTCTAGTAGTACTATAATAAGTAGCATATACAAAGTATTTTCACATTTCATAATATGCAAAGCATTTTTGCTTTTGATTCTCCGAATATATATTTCATGTTCTAACCCTGGAAGATAAGATAACCTTTATGGGTGAGAAAACAGGATTAAAATACTTTGCCTAAAATCATGCTGCTAGATTATGGCTGAGACCCAGCTCCTGGGATGGGCCCCTTATCAGGGCACACAGAGTGCAAGTCCCAGGGCACACTGGAAAGGGGTTAGTCACGAGGCTTTGTAAGGACACCAGAGCTGGCTCCAATTTCCAGGTATCATTCAGAGAAGCTCTTCAGCTGAAAAGAAGTCACTCTCAGGAAATCAATAGTTGATTCCTAGAGCTCTATCTCCTTTATTTTAGCTATAATTCAGAAAATCCAGGAAAGGCAGGAATGAGGTCAAAGAGTCCTAGGACTTCCAGGTGCTCCCTTGTGTCACAGTTGCTGCTATGAGGGCTGCCTTAATCCCTAGTCCCCAGCCCAGCCTCATTCTTCCCAGCCCACATGCTGACCAGCTGCTCATGCTTCTGTGTGTGTGTGTTTGGGGAGGGGGGTGGGGGAAAGGGAGGTGTGTGGGGCCAGGAGTCAGGCAAGTCCACATCTCCCTGTGTTGCCCTTCCAGCTAAAGCACTGCTGATGCCCCTCAAGTCCTCCTCTCCATGCCTCCTAGATCAGACACACTGGCAGGCAAGAAAGCAGGTGTGAGGACAGGTGCCAGGAGAAACCAAGCACACAAGAAAACTGAAGCCCTAAGTTCCACATTTTAACCCACCAAGCAGAGAAAAAAATGTAAATGAAGGATTGACTTGCTGAGGTTTAGAGTCACCTTACTCCCTGGATTTCAGAGTACTGAGGTTCACAGAAAAGCTTCCAGGCCTGTGCATTAGAAGAGGGAAGGATCACCAACTGAAGAGTCAAGTAATTCAGGCAGAGGGAACAGCACTTCAGAGGTTGGAGAGAATGTACTATAAGAAGTTCAGCATGGCTGGAGTTGGGCAGGGATCAAGGGGGCCTTATACGTTCAGATAAGGCATTTTTACTTTATGAGAAGCTTTAAAGCAATCAACGTGATATTAAGACATTTGTCTTTTAAGAAAATCCTGTGGCCACAGCATGAATCAGAAGAGAAAGGCCACCTACAAGGAGGAAGATCACTTAGAAGACTATTGCAAGAGCCAGAGCAAGAGAGGATGGTGACCTAGACAGGGAAGTGTGGAGAGAGAAACTGTGGGAAAATTCTGGAGATGGGGCTAAGAAGACTTGAAGAAAGATTGAGTGTGATGGGTGAGAAAGACATGATGGGTAAGGTCCCAGCTTGAGTAATATTTACTAGTTCCAACACAATGGAAGAGAAGCAATTTTGAGGGTGAGAAAATGAATTCACTTTGAACATGTTGCCTTTGAGGTGACGATGGGACACACAAATGTATGTGTCTAATGCACTAATGGATTTAAGGGTCTGGAACCCAAAAGATAGAAGTTTAGATAGGGGGCTTATGACATCCAATGGCTGGAATCTTTTCTTTAGCTACTGAAATGTGGTTATGTCTTATAGGTCCACTCAAACCCCAGCCCCTCCATGAAGCTGCTTTTTCACATCAATTTCTGTCCTGAATCCCTCTTCTGAACTTAATGGCCTTGTACAATATCAATGAGATATTGGGGAAAACATCAGACTAGTATACAGACAGATAGACAAACACTGTCATTGGTTGCATACTAGTTATTTCATCCATATGTATTTTCCTGTGCCACCCATCTTTAATGACAAATATGTATCTACTAGGGGCCCAGTGCACAAAAATTTGTGAACTCAGGGGGTCCCGCAGCCTGGTCTGTGCCCTTTCGTAGTCTGGGACCCCTCGGGTGATGTCCACCTGCTGGTGTGCCTGGCCAGCCTGGGTGAGGGGCTGATGGCTGTTTGTAGGCTAGCCAAGCCCCCCCAGTGGGGACCCTCACCCCATGGGGGTGTGGCCAGCCTGGATGAAGGGCTGAGGGCCATTTTCAGGCTGCTCACAGCCCCTTCAGGGTTCGGGTCTCTACTGGGGTGCCTGGCCAGCCTGGGTGAGGGACTGAGGGCTATGTGCAGGCTGGCCACAGCTCCCATTGACCCAAGGTCCCAGCGAGGCTGGCTGGAAGCAGGTTTCTGGGGTTTATTTATCTAAAATTGAAACTTTGTTGCCTTGAGCGGAGGACACAGCCGGCCTAGGCAGGCAGTTTCCACCATCGCTGGCCTCCTATTTTCTCTAGCTCCATGGCTGGACGCCATCTTGACTGGGTTAATTTGCATATCATCTCTCTGATTGGCTGGTGGGCATGGCTTGGCTGGTGGGCATGGCTTAGGTATAATGGAGTGAGGGTTAATTTACATATTATTCTTTTATTAGATTAGATTACATGCCCTGATTTTTTCCAAGGAGGTCTGGGTTCCAAATATCTTGACCCTATTCATTCTGTGACATTAAATGTTCTGAAAAGTTACAATATTTCCTCAGAGTAATTGAACCCCAGCTGGATTGGCTCAGTGGACAGAGCATTGGCCTGCAGACTGAAGGATCCAGGTTCAATTCCAGTCAAGGGCACATGCTCAGGTTGTGGGCTCAATCCGCAGTAGGAGATGTGCAGGAGGCAGCCAGTCAATGACTTTCTCTCATCATTGATGTTTCTATATCTCTCTCCCTTCTCCTTTCTCTCTGAAATCAATAAAAATATTTTTTTAAAAAGAGTAATTGAATGAACTGGTCAGCTAACATTATAATTAAACTAGGGGCCCGATGCACAAAAATTTGTGCACTCAGGAGGTCCCTCAGCCCAGCCTGTGCCCTCTCGCTCAGTCTGGGACCCCTCTGGGGATGTCCACCTGCTGGCGTGCCTGGCCAGCCTGGCTGAGGGGCTGATGGCTGTTTGCAGGCTGGCCAAGCCCCTCAGTGGGGTGCCCCACCCCATTGGGGTGTGGCCAGTCTGGGTGCGGGCCTGAGGGCTGTTTGCAGGCTTTCAGGCTGCCCAAAGTCCCTTCAGGTTTTGGGTCCCTACTGGGGTACCTGGCCAGCCTGGATGAGGGGCTGATGGCTGTCTGCAGGCTGGCCAAGCCCCCCAGTGGGATCACTCACCCCACTGGGGTGTGGCCAGTGTGGGTGACGGGCTGAGGGGCGCTTTCAGGGTTTCAGGCTGCACACAGCTCCCATTGGCCTAATGTCCCAGCAAGGCTGGCTGGAAGCAGGTTTCTGGGGGTTTTTTAGCTTCTGTAATTGATACACTGTTCCTTTAAGCTGAGCCTAGGCAGGTAACGAAGCTCACAGCCAGGACTGCTGTTTGTTTCAGCTCCCAAGGCTTGTATCATTGAGACTTTGTTGCAAATATGTTCTTGCCTGGAGCCGGGAGAAGGCCAGCCAGCTGCAAGGCCGCAAATAGTTTCACTCCTGCTGCAATGGACGCTGCCTGTTTACTCAGCTTCGTGAGTTCCAGCCTCCATCTTGGCTGGGTTAATTTGCATACAGCTGCTCTGATTGGCTGGTAGGCATGGCTTAGGCATCCTGAAGGGATGGTCAATTTCAATATTATGCTTTTATTAGATTAGATGTTTAGGCCATGAAAGTTTGAAACCCACAAAAGACACACAGAACCACAGGAAGAGGAAACATCAAGATTTCTCACTAAATCACATGAGTAGTAGCTTATACTGATACTTCTCTGACTGAGATGCCTAGGAGGGAGGCTCTGGGATGACACCCATTAATACCAAGTGCTGAGGTGGAGTGATAGGCAATACAGTCTCTACATTCACATGGTCTACTGTTAGACGACATAAATAATTAATTACTGTGGCTATGAAAAAATAGGGGATGTTATCTAATATAATAAAAGAGTAATATGCAAATTGACCATTACCCGAGACACCTAAGCCACGCCCACCAGCCAAGCCACGCCTCCCAGCCAACCAGAGTGGCTGTATGCAAATTAGCCCAGCCAAGATGGAGGCCAGCAGCTACGGAGCTAGAGCAAACCAGAGGCTTCTGTTGCAACTGCCTGCCTAGGCTGGCTGAGCCTTTGCTCACAGCCATGCCCACTAGTCAATCAGAGCAGCTGTATGCAAATTAACCCAGCCAAGATGGAGGCCAGCAGCTACGGAGCTAGAGCAAACCAGAGGCTTCTGTTGCAACTGCCTGCCTAGGCTGGCTGAGCCTCTGCTCACAGCCACGCCCACCAGCCAAGCCATGCCCACCAGCCAATCAGAGTGCTGTATGCAAATTAACCCAGCCAAGATGGAGACTGGCAGGACGGCTCTGCACTGGGAGCCTCCACGGCCGGCATAGCTGTGCCAGGTGTGTCAGCTCAGTAGGGGGGGTGTCCGGCCTGGGGCCTCCTTGGGGCATCCAGGAGCTCCTGTCCCGGGCCCACTGCCTGGCTCCGCCCCCTGGGGTCCTCCACCCGGCATGCGGGAGAGCGGGTCCTCCACGGGGCTTGCAGGAGCAGCCGTCCTGGGTCTGCTGCCTGGATCCACTTCCTGGGGGCCTCTTCAGGGCATGTGGGAGCACGGGGGCCTCCGTGGGGCGTGCAGGAGCAGCTGTCCTGGGTCTGCTGCCTGGCTTTGCCCCCTGGGGGCCTCCTTGGGGCGTCCAGGAGTGCCCGTCCTGGGTCAGCTGCCTGGCTCCGCCCAGGGTCCTCCTCAGGGGCGTGCAGGAGCACCTGTCCAGGGTCTGCTACCTTCATCTGCCCCCAGGGGCCTACACAGGGCATACAGGAGTGTCTGCTGCACAGTGCGGAGAATCCGAAGCCAGTCCGCTGCCCGGCTCCACCCCAGGTGTGTTTGTTCAGCAGCAGGGCCCCACCGAGGAATCCTGCACCAGCGTCCGCCCCTGGCTCACCACCCAACTCTACGCCAGGTGTGTCCCCTCAGCCGTGGGGGCCCACCAGGCGTGTGCGATCATGGGCCCTCCAGTGGGAAACGTCCAGGCCTGCACTCACCAGCCCTCCCACCCCCCAGTGCACGAACCCTGAAGGGGCTGTGTGCAGCCTGAAAATGGCCCTCAGCCCCTCACCCAGGCTGGCCAGGCATGCCAGAGGGTGGACATCTCCCCCGAGGTTTCCCAGACTGCAAGAGGGCACAGGCCGGGCTGAGGGACCCCCACCCCACAAGTGCACAAATTTTGTGCACTGGGCCCCTAGTAGGGTGTATAACAAGGGGAACATCCATCCCCTGGTAGGTCAGGGAATGCTTCAGTGAAGAGGGGATGCACTTTCAAGGTCAGACATCAGAAATTAACTAGAGGATTGGGTTAGAATGAGGGGAATCCCCAAAGCAGCAAATAAATATGTGAAAGGTCTGAAGCCAGATTTGACTTTATTTTTTTTAGAAAAATGAAGTGATGAACATTCTGAACAGCAGTTGAGCAGAGTAGGGAGTGGTCACTATCCTTGGGTTATTATGGTCATAATATTATTGGAATGGTATTTTTTCTAGTTGTAAAGTCCAAGAATGCCATCCTCTTATAAAAAAAAAAAAAAAACACAACAAAATATGTGGTATCCAGGTAAAGCCATGAGACAGCTTTCACAGGTATTAAGTATTTTCAGTTGCTTTTATTTTGCCCGTGAATTTTTTTAGTATTTGCTGAATAAATGCACATGGAATGTTTTATAGACAGTATCATGTAATGCAAACCTAAATTCACTAGCATTGCTTATAAGGCTGATAGTATGGATAAAACGTTCCTTTGAGAATGTGACAGTAATTTTCTAAAGGGCCTACTTGATTGGCCTTACCTATAATTTTAACTAAGTAGACTTAAGTGCTTTTTAAATTGGCTAATATAACTAAAAAGAGAGAATTCACTTTCTGTCAGTGAAGAATTAGAATTATGTTCAATGATTAACAAACCTTAGGAGATTGGGAGCGTCAAAAAAAACCTCTGTGACCTATGGTAAAATTTCCTCTGATCACTCAAAAACATTACTCAGAGATTTGCCAAGAGATAACTGAAACAAAACAATATGAAAACAAGTAGTGAGTAAGCAGACCTTTTGTGGAAAGTACAAATAAAACTACCAACCCATCACCTTCATTAAAAGATTCCCATTAGAATGTATGCTTTATATTTAAAAAATAAAAATAAATTTTATAGCCCTAGCCAATTTGGCTCAGTGGATAGAGCATCAGCCTGTGGACTGAAAGGTCTCGGGTTCAATTCCGATCAAGGGCACATGCCTGGGTTGTAGGCTCAATCCCCAGTAGGGGGCTTGCAGGAGGCAGCCAATCAATGATTTTCTCATCATTGATGTTTCTCTCTCTCTCCCTCTCCCTTCCTCTGAAATCAATAAAAATAGATTTAAAAAAAAAACATTTTTGAAAAATGTTATTAAGAAAAAAAATTAAGCTTTATAAAGACCAGTACCTGGCTCATAGTAGGTACTCAAGAAATATGTGTTGCATGAATGAATAATTTTACTATTTTAAAAAATATTTTTTAAATGCATCATTGCATTATATTTTTTTATAAATACGAGAAAGGTTATTTTTCTCTTTTTCACAATCTAGAAAAATTTTCGTATGTTTTTGTGTTCTGACTACCCTACCATCCATCTCCACGCATATAGCCCCCACCAGCATCAAGCCCTGTACAGGTAGGGCATATTTGTTTCTCAATAAATATTTAGATAATTTTTAGGAAGGTAATTTGCAAGAATTGTCGTCAGCAAACATACAAGTGATATAGGGCCTAAAATATTAAAATCTACATGAAGCCTTTAAAGTCATCTAGTCCAATCCCATCTTACACCAGATGAGCTACCAATACCACTCAACTTTGTATTCATGGTGCAACTTTGTAATCATGGTACAGTGGTCCACAACCTACCAGGGATTTTCTTCACAAGTCTGTGTTAACTAATCATAATCAGACTAAAAGGTAAACTAAAAAGTACAAGATATGCAATGTGTTCAACACTATACCCTCCCTCAACCTCAAGAAATCACCTTGCTGACACACCAGGACAGATAGGGGTCCGCAAAAAGTGGCTGCAGGCAAATGCCACCTACTACCTGTTTTTGTATAGTCAGCAAACTAAGAATGGTTTTTACATTTATATATATATATATATATATATATTTGATTTCAGAGAGGGAGAGGGAGAAAGATAGAAATATCGATGGGAGAGAATCATTGATCGGCTACCTCCTGCAAGCCTACTGGGGATGGAGTCACAACCCAGGCATGTGCTCTTGATGGGAATTGAACCCAGGGCCCTTTAGTCCACAGGCCAATGCTCTATCCACTGAGCCAAACCAGCCAGGGTGGTTTTCACATTTTTAAATAAATGGAACACATTAAAAATATAACAATAGTTGGAACACATGAAAGTTCAAATAAAGCTTTATTGGCATGCAGTCACAATTGTGTGCTGCCTGTGACTGCTTTCGCACTACAGCAGCAGCTGTGACAGAGACTGTGTGGTCCATGGAGTCTAAAATATTTATCGGCCCTTTTATAGAAGAGGTCTTCCCGCCCTTGCACCAGGAGATAGTTAACATGACTTTGGTAAATTTCACCTTCCAAAGAGCCAGCCCTGTCCCTGCCAACTAGCTGCCGTCACTTGGATGCTATTTCCTTTTATTTGATTATTGAAACTCCACAGCAAACTATTGTTTTTACCAGTCACTTAGAAAACAAAGATAAAAGTTTCCACAAAGGAAATAATAACCTTCCTTTTCCAAGGTCCTCATCTGCCTCGCTTCCAGTGAAATTAAAAGCAATACTTCATGTGTCTGTGCATTCTCCCCTACTGAATTCAGGACCCCTAAAGGTTCACTTTTACAATGAAGGGCTCAAGCGAGGGGAGGGACACAAATAGCTACTTTAGCAAAAATAAAATTACTCTACGGAAAGAAAAAGAATGTTTATTATCTGGAACTGAAAAGCATTTTTTTTCTTTCTTTGAGATTCAATTCTTGTTTGTTTTTTGTGGGTTTTTTGTTTGTTTATTTGTTTGTTTGTTTAATCCTCACCAAAGGATATTTTCCCATTGATTTTAGAGAAAGTGGGAGAAAAAAGGAAATGTTGATGTGAGAGAAATACATAGATTGTTTGCCTCCTGAAAGCGCCCTAGGGCTCGGGCTAGGGAGGAGCCTACAACTGAGGCATGTGCCTTTGACAGGAATCAAACCTGGGACCCTTCAGCCTGTGGGCCAAAGCTCTATCCACTGAGCCAAACAGACTAGGGCAAGATACTATTCTTCTAAATGTGAAAACTATCCTTATATATTACACATCTTCTAAAAATTGAAAATTATGTCTATAATTAAAATTTCAACTTGCAGGTTTCCAAATTCATACCTGCTTAGTGTTGCAAAATGTTATTAAGATGTAATAAAGTCTTTTGTTTGATTTTGTT
>PVJC01041660.1:0-15240 GCA_004026665.1 Murina feae
GCCGCTCTGATTGGCTGGTAGGCGTGGCTTACCCTGTCTCGGAGAAACGGTTAATTTTAATATTTCGCTTTTATTAGTTTAGATACCCCAGGGACAAGGACAATAGTTTGGTGAAGGCCAGGGGAGAAGGTGGGCAGGGGCGGAGGTGGGCAAAGGGGAGAAAAAAGAGGAACAGCTGCAATAATGTCAATATTAACGTTTTTTAATTTAAAAAAATGCAAAGGCCAGTACTCAAACCCCAGCTGCTCTGTCTTCTCCAGTGCCCGACAGACAATTCAAAGGGCGGGGGAGGAAAGAAAAGATAAACAATAAAGAGATATTGGCATCACCATCAAAACAAAGAAACAAAGATCAAACACAGAAAAACAAAAGGAAATGGGAGAAAGCGGTGTGCATGTGCCCTTTCGGACGAGGATCCCCAGGCGGGGAGCATCCACAGGCGCCGGGCGCATCGAGAGGACCACACCTCCCGGGGCCTAGAACGGCTTCAGCGCCGCGAGGAGGCGGGGCGACGGCCGCTTCCGGTTCCGGTGCAAAGGCCCCACGTGTTCCGACGCCCCCGGCCCCGCGCGACTCGGATCCGGCGGCGGCCGCTCGGGCCGGGAGTGGGTGGGGGAGAAGCCGGCTGGGCAGGGGAGGAGCCCCGGGAGCTGTCGGAGCCGTGAGTGCTGGCGGGCTGGGCCGGACCGGGCTGAGCGGGGCCGCGCAGGGCGGGGACGAGGGAGAGGTCGCAGACCCCGCCCCCGACCCCGGGAGCCGGTGCGGTCCTGGGGCGAGGGCGGCGGCGGCGGCGGCAGTGTCGCGAGGGGCCGCGGGAGGCGTCGTGGCCCCGCACGTCCCGGCGGCCGGAGCTGGAGCCTGCGGGCCGCGGGGGGGCGCGCCGAGGCGTCCTTCTTGCAGCCCCCCGCCCCTGAGGCCTGCGGGCAAGCTGATGCCGTGGCTTCCGCGCTGCCCCCGCCGGGCCGAGGGGGGAGTGGTCTGGGCCCGGTGTGGTTTCTCCCAGCCGTTTCTCGCCCCGCCTCGCCGGTCGCTCAGGAATCTTCACCCCCGCCGTCTCCCGGCCTGGACAGACGCCCCTCTCTCCCTCCACCACTCCCCCCCGGCCCAGCACGCACGCAGCGATACCCACGGGTGACCACAGCAGGCCTCGGGGGCGGTCTGGCTCGCGCCTCCCGGCTGTCTCCGTGACTGGCCCCGAGCGAACCGTCCCCGGCAGCCTGTCCGCCCCGCTCCCGAGGGCCCCCTCCCCCCCCATCGTGCAGTTCTTACCGCCCCTCTTGCCCTGGGCAGGAGGGAGCGGGCCTCTGCTTTTTTGTCTGCTTGAACTTGAAAGTTTGCTAGGAGCGTGCCCTGGCCGTGCTGTGTTCTCGCACAAAGGTGGCACTTTTTCATTTTCTTCTGGGCGTCTCTTAGGCGCTCTGATGACCCGTCTGTATGCCTTGGTTTCAGCTCTTGCACCACCCGTGGTCCTGGGAGCAGCGCCAACCCCCATCCCCGCCCCCAGGGTCCCTCTTGGAGGCTGGGCGCAGAGGACGGTGCTTTTTCCCCCCGTCCGCACTCTGCAGGTGATACCCAGGGCGACCCCCCCACCACCACCTCAGAAGCTACAAGGGAAGCTAGTGGAGAGCCTCCTCCCTCACCCCAACTTCTCTTCCAAACCAGAAAGGTTGTGGGGGGCCCTGGGAGGCCTGTTGCTGGGACGCGGGGGACAGCAGAGCAGTTATTTGCTTCTCGGATAACTTTCTGCTCCTACTAGGTAGGTTTGGAGGACGGAAGGGAATTTTTTCCTGCTAGGACCAAACACCTGGGACTCGTAACCTTCACCCCTTTTGCTTCCTCTGTGTGTGTGTGTGTGTGTGTGTGTGTGTATTGCAGTAAACATTGCAAGGGCACAACAAGGCTTTTACTAGGATGCGAGGGACTCTTGGGCATTACAAAGGACACAGGTAGTTTTCCCATTTAATTGGGCACAAGCATAAGACAGAACGGTCCTAGACTCTCTCTCCTGTTGCACCCCGCCCCCCTTTAAATTTGGCCAACACTGGGAACGTTGGCCCCTTTCTGCTGGAGCCTCAGGTTTCCGCCCTTTGCCTCAGGCACTGGTTCTCAAATGTATGCATCTGAAGTACCTGGAGGGCGTATGAAAGGGATGGCTGGGGCCAGCCCCCCAGTTGCTGGTAATAGGCCTGGGCTGGTGCTTGGTAATTCGAGGGTCAGCAAGTTCTGAGGTGCTGGTGCTGCTGGTCTAGGTTTCTGACGCTGAGAACCGCTGCCTTTGGCCAAGACAGTGGGTTTGGGGATCAAAAGACGCGTGCGTCGAGTACTTCTGTGCTGGAAACTAATAAGAGTTTGTGTGGGTAATTGAACCACGTGGGTCTGAATTTTTTCCTTTGTAGAATTAAGAAAGTGTACTTTAAAAACAAGCAAGCTCCGAAGGCTACATTATCCTATACCAAATCAAAAATGAAATATTTAAAAGTTTTCCCCTTAATTTTTTTTCTTTCTCTTGATAGGCACTTCTCTTTTGATCATATTGCTTATACTCATAAACTAGGTTTTTGCTGTGAATCCCTAGTATGTAAAGTCCCTGATATTTCTTAACTAAATATTAAATTCCGTAAGGTCGGAACCTATGCTTTTTTCCACCTTTCTCTGCCTAGCACCTTGTGTCATGAGATATTTGGAATGAGCTCACCCCCAGCCCTCCTACTCTCTTGAAGAAGTTTTTCTCTAATTCTATGCCACATAGTAAAACAATATATGGCTCCTGTAGCTGGTTCCCCAGAAGATTGGAATAAATGCTTATGCCCAATGCCTGTAATTGTCCCTGTGAGTGCTTTATTACCCAGAATCGCTGGCCTCCACTGATTCTTAATGTGTTTCTATACTCAAGTTGGAAGAGAAAATAGCTTAATTAAATTCAACACACATTTGTTGAGCACCTTTTCTTTCAAACATTTGGCAAACTGTTAGGCTCTGGAAATATGAAAGTGGATAAGGAGGTCTTTGCTCTCAGGGGCAGGGCTCACAGTGGGAGATAAAGGTGCTACACTGCCCACAGCAAGAAAGGCTTCCTGGGATTACTTCTACTTTGGACCATGATTTAGTCTGCAGTGGAAACCTGACACTTCTCTGATTCCTCTGGTCCAGCAACCATGGGTCCCATCCTTTAGCATCTCACATGCTGGGGAGCCCCAGGAAAGCCAGGAGGTCATCTGGAGACAGAGCAGGGAGTGTCAGGAATGGAATATTAATTACAAAACTAAAAACCTAGTTAATGACTTCTGAATTGACTGTTCTGAATTATCTATATTTACACCTCAGGTCAGCTATAATATCCTGTTGTCTTTTATTAAGTAACTAGAGGCCTGGTGCACAAAATTCATGCACAGAGTGGGGGGGGTGTCCCTCAGTCCAACCTGCACCCTTTCCAATCTGGGACCCCTTGGGGGATGTCCGACTGCCCATTTAGACCCGATCCCACCTAAACGGGCAGTTGGACATCCCTTTCACAATCCAGGACTGTAGGCTCCCAACCTCTCTCCTGCCGATTGCCCCCAACCACTCCCCTGCCAGCCTGATCAACGCCTAATTGCTCCTGTGCCAGCCTGACTGCCCCTAACTGCCCTCCCCCTACCAGAATGGTCCCCCCCAACTGCCCTCCCCTGGAGGCCTGGGTCCCCCCCAACTGCCCTCCCCTGCAGGCCTGGGTCCCCCCAACTGCCCTCCCCTGGAGGCCTGGGTCCCCCCAACTGTCCTTTGCCGGCCTGGGTCCCCCCAACTGCCCTCCTCTGCCAGCCTGGTCCCCCCAACTGTCCTCCCCTGCAGGCCTGGTTCCCCCCAACTGCCCTCCCCTGCCAGCCTGGTTCCCCCCAACTGCCCTCCCCTGCCAGCCTGGTCCCCCCCAACTGCCCTCCCTTGCTGGCCATCTTGTGGTGGTCATCTTTGACCAAATGTGGGCAGCTATCTTGTGACGGTCAATTTGCATATTGCTCTTTTATTAGATAGGATTATTAGACAGGATGTTGTGTGGTTGGCATTGACCATGTTCGTTGTAGTCATTCATTGGATACAGCTAGTGTAACTCTGGCTGCCAAATGAAAACTCTGCTGCTGTCAGGATGGGAGTCAGGTTTGGTGGCTGACTTAAGATTAGTTTGGGTTCTGTTTTAACCTGGGGCATAGAGATGCTGCTTTATTTAGGCCATTAACCATCTCTGGGTAATAAACCTTACCTAAGGTTAATCTTCGTGTTGGAGATTAATCAATATGATCATGATGGCCAAATATTTAATTTTGGACTCTTAAAATCTATATTTGGCCTCTAGCCTGCCTCAAGTCTGTAATGAATCCCTTTCACCTTCGTAAGCTAATACATTAGGGCCCAAGTACTCAATAAAGCCATATGTCCTTATTCCTCTCAAAACACCTCCCCTTATCAACAGCAAAGAGCAAGACAGTTTCTCAAAAGATCACCCAGCTCTCTGCCTTTAGGTAGAGAATCATCCCCATCTTCAGGATGAGCTGATGTGACTTGTCCAAGGTGACACACCTTTAGGAGGTAGAACGCAGGTCATCTAACTCCAAAGGCAGACCTGTCCACTGTTGAGCCTCCTGGGCCTTTGGTACACATCTGCAGAACACACTTTAAGTAAAAAATGAGGTGAATTATAATGATTTTAGAGCTTTATTTTACATTTTTCATGTTTGCATTTACTCTCCGTGACATTTTTATGCCCATTGTACACTTTGATCTTCACCACAAAGTCTACAAATTCAGGGTGGAAGGTATTTATATCTCAGCCTCCCTGACTTCGCTGTACTGCCACCGCCCATCTGACTTCTTTATGCTTCATATCTTCCCCTTCTCTACACCTTACTCTGTTTCTCTGAAACCTATTGTAACTGAGCCACTTCTCTCCATGCTACTCAGATACTTTATGTTGAACCTAATGAAAAAGGAAAACGTTTTAAGTGGCAAAGTAGATTTTAAACACAGTGTGAGCTTGATGTGTTCAAAAGTCACTGAATTCATTTCCTTTTATTTCTTTTGCCTTCTGAGTTAAGTTTTTGAGGGACTTCTTGGGTATACTAACAGCTCACCTCATATTGCCTCCTCCCAGTTAAAGGGAGGGAAGGGGACTATGATATTGACCCGTAGAAGCATTGCTGATGTGATCTGGGAGGATTGCATGTAACTGCTTATTAGAGTTGATTTCAGTCCTGTCTTGTCAGTTTCCACCCTTGGAAAAGGGTCCTGTTTGATCCTAGCTTATTAAGTGCTGGCAAAGCAGGACTCCTCTGGTTTAACACTTCGCTTTCGATGTAACAGTAAACAGGCTAAGATTTTTCCTGTACATTTTAATCTTTTTGTAATTTTGATGAAATCACAGACGGTTTGCTTAACATTTAAATCTTGCCTTCTTCCCAAAAGGATTTACAGCAAGTTGGAGAAAAAGAGAACAAAATATATTGGGCATCTGCCCTGTGCAGGGCTGTATGCTGAGTGGTTCTTTAGGACAGTCCCCTGAGGTGATAGGAGCCACATTTTGAAGATGAGACTTAAGGAGTGAGGAGAGGGATCCAGCAAAGGGCTCCAAAGCCCTAACCCTTATACGAGAAGCATGGAGAAACATTTTGGGTATATGGCAGTTAACACAGCAAAAGAACCTTCCGGTAGAGGGATCATACTGGGCTAATCTTTAGTTTTAAAGAGCAATACCGCATTGGAAAAGAGCAGTTAACAATTGTTATTAGTTAATTTCGATTCTAGAGCAATGACCCAGTAAACAGTCATATTCAATTTTCTGGGTTATGGATCTGAATTAGTGTAAGACCATAATGGAGACTGGAAGGGATAGCGATGTCTGCTAAATAGAATCATTTGAACCTTTCTGATCACTGTTTTCTTCTGAAAATTATTTGCTACTAAATAGGTCACTTTAAATAGGTCTCCTTGAGACGGATATGACTACAGACCTTGTCATTTAGGCTCCAGATGACCCCCGCAAATAGTAATATTTTAAGGTGGAGAAGCAGGGACCCTTCCATTGCCTGCAGTTTCCCATTCTTGTCAGTAGGATTCTGTAGGTCTTCACGGGCTGTGACACTTCAGTAAGAAGCAGGGGCAGGTGGACCAGGATTGGAGGAAGGTCTTCCGTTTTCCACACCTCTCCCCCAATTCTCTGCATAGAAATACCACTCTTGACTAGCTATGGGACCTGGGCTTGTGAAACACCTCTGCACACATCATTTCAGAATCTTCTGGAACCAAGTCTTTCACTCTTCCCAGCCTGTCTTCACATTCTGTCTCTGTTATCCTTTTGTTCGGTTAGCTGTCATTGTGGAACCCTTCCAAGGACAGACATTGAGTGGAAAGGTGTTAGAATAGCGAGGACAACCAGTTTGTAAGAGAGACTTACAGTGTAGTACACCCCGGGAATTGAATAAAACAATGTCTGTTTTCTAGCTCTGATACTGACACCTGTCAATCGCGAGCACATTTTAGTTCATACACTCACCCAGATCTCAGCTAATCTTGTGTGTGAGGAGAGCTGTTACCTGCAGGGGGCTTTCCCTTTTATGTTCCCCATGAAACCCTTGCTGACATTCATCATGGGGTTCCTAGTCCGGGGCTCTTTCCACAGCACCGCCCGCCTCCTGTTCCTTCCCATCTCTTGCCCCAGCAAGGACTCCCTTCATTCTGCTGCTGGGCGTCTGTTCGCCTTCATCTCAGTTTCTCACGCTGCCAACATAAATCTCATTTCATGACTCTGAAGGGCATTTTAAAATGGCGGTCTTTAATTTATATGTTTTCACTGATTTCAGAGAGGGAGAGATAGATAGAAACATCAATAATGAGAGAGACACATTGGTTGGC
Source organism: Murina feae (assembly GCA_004026665.1). NCBI lineage: Eukaryota > Metazoa > Chordata > Mammalia > Chiroptera > Vespertilionidae > Murina > Murina feae. Next base: position 6,880 of record PVJC01041660.1, read on the forward strand.
TGCCTCCTGCATGCCCCCTATTGGGGATCCAGCCCCAAACCCCAGGCATATGCCCTGACCCGGAATCAAACTGACCTTCTGGTTCATAGGTGGACACTCAACCACGGAGCCACACCGGCCAGGCTGAAAATGGCAATTTTATAAGATGCTGTTCTATTTTTTTCCTTTGGAAAGCCAAGTCCTATGAGAACAGAACCCTTTCCATAGTAGGGACTTTCTTGTAGCTACTACAACATGGAAACAGTGAGGGTTCCTAGCCAGCTTCACTGGGCATGGGTTCCACCTTGCAAGATTGAGGGGGACAAGGGGGCTTGGAAGTTTTGTCTGGATCAGTAGTCATTATTGTAGCTTCATTAAATTACTGGATGTCTAGTTTTGTGCTTATTAAAGTTGATTTAAATCCTCAAAGTAAAATGATTCCCCCTCCCCCCTCCCCCAATGCACAGCTTTGTGTGACGTGCATTTGGATTGCCCTGGGGCAGCCTGAAGACTCCTTGCAATGAGCTGCGGTTCTGTCACCTTAGGAACCACCAAGAGTGTCACTTGACTCACAGTCCAAGCAGTAAACGGTCTTCCGCATTCATTCCTTGTCCAGCACATGGTTTGCTGGCTAAATGAATAAAAATTAATAAGACATTGTCCGACCTTGCAGAGAAAGACTTAAAAGACCTAAGTGTTCTGTGTGTGCCTGTTGTGTGACGGGCAGTGAGCTGGGTGCCTCTGCCCCTGTCCTCAGAGCTTTACAGTCTGGTGAGTTCAACAGCAAGATGAACAGTTCTTCCCACACAAAAAGTGGATAAGTGAGCTGTGATAGCAGGCGGTGCAAGTTCCAGTGGGAGCGGTCTGGAGGAGGCAGGGAGGCATCCTGGGAAAACTGCAGCTGACGGATGAGTAGAGTTAACCAACGGGTAGGAAAGAGCTTTCAGGAGGAGTGAACAGCATCGTGAAATCCTAGTGAGGCCGTAGGAAAGAGACACTACCGCGAAGCAATAACATTCAGTGGGAGTGCGATCGTGGGCAAAGAGAGGTAGGTAGGGGCCAGGTCTTGAAGGGCTTTGAGAATCAAATCATAAGTTTAAATTTTATTCTATGGACAACGTGAAGCCATTGGCTGATTTTTTATGTTAGAAAGTTCACTCAGACCTTCCTGAAATATTGCAGGTGCCGCTAATGTCAAAGGGGCTCCTGCTCATTACATTCCTGCACCCATCTGCCCCCACCCACAAAAAAACAATCAAATAAAACCCAAAGGTAAATGTATAGGTTCTAGAAATAAAAACTAGAGTAGTAAGTACAAGCTGACTCCACCACAGCCCAAGGACATTTGAAACCAAAATAAAGGCTTCTGGAGTTTAGGGTTCTAAAATCAGTGCTCCAACAAGGAGACGTGAACTGGGGAACTGGTGGGGTCCGGGAAGTACATGAAATTGAACCTCTCTCAGCCTGGAGCCTTGAAGAGTTGCCCCTTCCTGGAAATCTGTCAAGCATTAAATCAAAAGGGGAAGGAAGGAGGCCTCCATAGCCTTCAGTAGGACCAAAGTCACAGGCATTGGCCCAAATAATACCAGCTGAACTCAGGAACACTGAGAAATTAACATAAAAACTGATCCAAGATCATTGAAATCATTCGTTTTTAGGTAGAAGCAAATGAAATTCTATTCAAAGAGCTCACTTTTATAGGACTCTCCCGAACTCCCAGTATATAAAATTCAATCATTGAGGATGGGCATAGCATTGTAAGCATTACAAACCGCCTGAGAAAATAAATCATGAGCTAGAGATTGCAGATTGAATAAGCAGGAAAAGTCGCATATGAAGATCTAGAGATATGGGACTCTAAAGCAAACTGAAAGTATATAGTAAATATTTTAGGATCATGGATAAGCATGAAGAGCAATGTGATAAAGATAATAAAAATTAATAATACGGTCATTGAAATTAAACTCTTGATGGGCAATAGCACATTAGACACAGCTGTTGAGGGTGGATTGAAAATTTTGAAGGTGGATCTGAGACAGTTCGGTTGAAGCACAAAAAGACTGAAAATTTTTCTCGGGTTATGTGTGGGGACTGCAACTTGGTCTGGAGGGGGCAAGGCCAGGAAGACCAGTGGTAACACTTGAACCAAGTTGTTCATTCAACATCTGAGTGCCTGTCATGTGCCAGTGAGGTATAGGAGCTGGTAATGTCATTTTTTTGTTTTTAATGGATTCTGTTAATGCCTTTTAGTGGGTTCTGATGGCTCCACCAGGGGACTGGCAGTGGAAGTCAGATGGATGATTTTGAAAGAAGTTTAGAAGATGGAATTAACAAAATGGGGTGAATAAAAAAGTAGAAATGTAATGGAGAGGAAAAGACTGATTCTTCCTATTAAAGTGGGAAGAAAACTTCAAAGTGGAGGTGTGTTCACTTAAATGCATTTTTATTGTGCACTTTATTATAAGTATTGGACATTGGTGAAAAGCATAGCTCCTAACTTTAAGGCGTTTCACAGAAAAGATAAAAAATGGCTATCTGACGTGACAGATACAGTGATAGAGATGTGCGCAGGTTGCTATGGAAGCACAGTGATTTCTAACCATGTCTAAGGATGGGGGGGAATGGGATCAAAGTAAACATCTCGGAGGACATGGAGCCTCAGCTGTGTCTTGAAAGATAAAGTCTAACCTAATGAATGGCAGAGTCGGAAGGAACAGCATGTTCAAAAGCCAAAGAACTTAGGACCTCTGTGTGCTTGGCTAGCACACACGTGTGTGTGTTTGAAAGGATTGGAGAAGAGGGCAAAGGAAATAAGATGAAGGTCTATCCTAATATATGATACTTGGAAGTCTGTATTTCACTTACAAGACAGGATTGATTGACACCTTTAAATTTAATTGGCTCTGCCCTTGGGTTGCACCTAGATCCAGGGACCAGATTTGCCAACAGTACGCACTCTTGAGACTGGTAACTTGAAAGTAGGCCTGGAGGCAGGTAGCTCACATGTGGAGGCAGTTTCAATAATCCAGATGAGAACTGGTAAGGACCTACTCTGCAGATCATGGGGATGGAGAAGAAGGACCTGTCAAGAAGTAGGAACACCATGCAGCATTGGGGGTGGGGTATGGCTATGCCATGCAGAAGGAACTGCCTTCACGCAGGCCTGGAAAGACACCCTGTTGTAGGGAGATGAGCAGTGCGTCTGTTATAACCAGGTAAAGCAGAGGGAAGGGGAGGATGTGAAGCGTAAAAATGGACTGAGGGCTAATTGTGAAGAGCTTCATATGCTAAGGATTTTGGAAATGATCTTACCAACAGTAAGAAATCATTATCCTTATGAGGACATGAGGGGTTTTTTTTATTGATTTGAGAGAGACATCATTGTAGGAGAAACATCTATGGGTTCCCTCCTACATGCACCCTGACCAGGAATCAAACCTGCCACTATACAGGATGACACTCCAACCAACTCAGCCACCTGGCCAGGGAAGAAATGATTTTTTAAATGTTGAGTGATGCAGTTTGAAATAAAATTTAGAAATAATAAAAAAGTTAACTTTGGCGTGCCATCACTCTTCTAAGTACTTCACAGGTACTAATACACTTAATCCTCAGAGTACCTATTGGATGAGTAGCATTATGACCTCTGTTCTATGAATGGGGAGTCAGGCATAAGGAGAATAAGGACTTGCCCTCGGCGTCATACCTAGGGAACAGTAGAGCCAGGATTCACACCCTGGCAGCCTACTCCAAGGCTCTCATTCTTAACCTTATGCACCCTCACACCCTCTGTTTCAACCAAAATGCACATCCAAACCTCACCTAGCACTTCTAAAGATCGTTGCCTAGATTGACTGAATCAGAATATCCAGAGAAATAATGTGTGATACTGTTTTGCAAAAGCTTCGTGGGTAATTCTGTTGCCCTTTGCTCCCAGTTGAGTGCTGCCGGCGCCCAGTTAGGTTATGGCAGCGGTGCAGGCAAGAGGTGAGAGCTCAAACTACAGCACTGGGAAGGAAGGAAGAGGGGGAATCGGAGGCAGAGGGTAGGAGGTAGAATCAGTTTAATGAGCTGTAAGCAATGGGGAAGAATCAACGTTGAACCCAAGGATTACAAAATTGAATCTTAACTAGAATGATCCAGCCTAGACAGGATTCCAGGAAGAGGGAGGGTTGGGAGTAAGACCGATGAATGAGCTCCGTTTTGAAAGCTTGGGTGTGAGTGCGTGTAGGTCTTCCATTAAAGATGTCTTAAAAGAAAAGTTGCTTTTGGGGGTGCCTGTGTGCCAGCCACTATAGGTGGCTTTCTTCACTGTTAACTCACATAATCCTCCCCTCAAATCTCTGAGAGTTTCCAGTTTACAGAAGAAATGAATACTGGGTATGATTCGGTTCAGAATGAACTTTGATATGGCCTTCTCTCTCTATTTCAGTCCTGTCGATGTGTCTCTTCTGAGAATATACATTCTAGTGTATATGTTAACGTGTTTGTACAGGACACACCTTGGTCAGTACCATGGTTTTTAGCAGGTAATTCTGAGCGTCCTTGCTGCTAGCCCTTTAGCTTTTAGGTTCACAAGTCTCGTGAAGTAGAAATGCAGTGTTTTTCTATAGGGTGTTAACCCTGCCCAGGAAAAGAGTTGGGGAACATAGGTGCTCAACAAACGTCATCTGGTCCCACTAGATTTGTTTACAGGTTATGCAGATTTGGGGCAAGGGGATTTAATAGCTTGAGGAAGTGTTACATGTGCAAGATTATGATTAAACTCAGAACTGCTATCACTGTGCATAATTCTGTGCTTACACTGTTTGTCTCTACTTCTCTACCCCAGGTCCCTTGGGAGAAACTCCTCGAGGTGCCCAGGCTGAGACTGGGGGGTAATGGCAGTGTGAGCTCTAGATGGTGTGAGACCAGCCCAGAGCCAGAAAATGGCTACAGCCTTGGAACCAGAGGACCAGGATCTTTGGGAAGAAGAGGGGATTCTGCTGGTGAAATTGGAAGATGATTTCACCTGTAGGCCAGAATCTGTCTTGCAGAGGGACGACCCCGTGCTTGAGACCTCACACCAGAACTTCCGGTGCTTTCGCTACCAGGAAGCAGCAAGCCCTCGGGAAGCTCTCATTCGACTCCGAGAACTTTGTCGTCAGTGGCTGAGGCCAGAGAGGCGCACAAAGGAGCAGATTCTAGAGCTGCTTGTGCTGGAACAGTTCCTTACCGTGCTGCCCGGAGAGCTGCAGAGCTGGGTGCGGGGCCAGCGGCCAGAGAGTGGCGAGGAGGCGGTGACACTGGTGGAGGGTTTGCAAAACCAACCCAGGACACCAAGGCGGTGGGTGAGGAGGGGGAGTCCTGACCTGTGTGATGCGGAGGGGGACCATTTGCTGAAAGGCAGATTTGGGAGTAGGGCTGATGGGGCCCCATAAATCACCTTTAAATTTAATTGGCTCTGCCCTTGGGTTGCACCTAGATCCATAAGCCCCAAGGGGCAGAGGCAGTGTTTGTGTGTGTGAGTGTGACTTTCTGGTTTTTGAAACACCCACCTAGGGACTACCTTGAGGGCCAGGGCCTTCATCACCCCAGGGTCACGTGGCTTTCGTTTTCCCTTCTTTAGATGTTGAATCTCCATTTTCTGGGGAGGAAGATTTTGTTACTTCCTCAAAGGTTCTCATAAACCCTCAGTCACAGGTTCCTGCCCAGGTCAATAGCACATGGGAGCAAACACTGAGGGTTGCTGCGGGTGGGACAAGGTGGCGATGGGAAGGCCAGGACCTCAGTCCTGGTGAATGGGGACACGGTTGAGGGAGACGAGAAAGCAGTGCAGTGTCTGATTATTCCTGCTTTGATCTGGTGAGGATAACAGCTCCTTGCGTGCCCCAATGGAACTTGGGGTTCCCCTCTTCATCTGGGTCCCTCTGGGAGTTTTTTTCTATTGGCAGCTTCTCCTAAAATGAGCCCTGATGACAAGACTTTCTTCCTGATTCCATGGTGACTGGAAGTTGGAATTATTCCCAGGTGACTGCCCATGTTCATGGCCAGGAAGTCCTGTCAGAGGAGACAGTGCACCCAGGAGCAGAGCCTGAGTCACCTAGTGAGCTGCAGGATCGTGCGCAGACCCTGACCCCAGAGGAGCCCCATGTGGAGATCACACAGAGCCCAGATCCGGGGGCACCAGCAGAGCAGAGCCTGTGCCATGAACTGGAGCTGCAGCCCTTGCATGAGAGCGGTGCGAATCCCTGGCGGAGTGTGGGGGTGGAGGGTGGGGTGGACTTCTGTACCGGTGAGGCTGAGGAACTTGGAATAGGAGTAACTCACAGGACAGGATGTCGAGAGGAGACAGTACTAGCTAGAGTCCCCGTGACGAGGGCTGAGCTTAGAGAGCAGTGCTCCTGGACATTCTCTTAGTGTTAGTGTTCTGTTAGTGTTGTAGATTTTGTTTGGGTTATTAGAGCTGCCCTTGATTCCCAAAGATGATGGGGGTTGCTCAGCTCTTTGTTAGTTTCAGGGGTGCATTGCCTATTGCTGACCTCTGCCCTCTTTTCTTCGTAGAGGTTCCAGTGCCCCAGGACCCAGGCCTTCCTGAGGAGAGGAACACTGGGAACCCAGAGATGGTCGCCCTTCTTACTGCTCTGTCACAGGTGCACCCTTGTGTCCCTCTATTCCATTGAGAATTTGAAGAGCCATATACTCAATGGGTCAGACAGGACACCAATTTCCCTTCTTCTTTTGTCAGTTTAACTTCTGTTCTTCACTTGTGAGGACTGGGGAAAGGGAGTTGCATCTAATGAAATAAATTATAATAGTCTCAGTTGGATCTGCAGGCTCTGACCAGGGGGACTGACTGACTGGGATTATTTTGTAACTCTCCACTGCAGCTTGGACGTTGAATGGGGCTTTGTTTTGGTTTTAGGAATAAACTTGACGGTCATTGGTAGGGGTGACTGACCACTACGGAAGGGGTTTCTGAACTTGCACAGTGTACTCTTCCAAGGGCTGTATTCAGTCAGGCCACAACATTATGAAGACTGACCTTAGGCAGAGCCCAGAAGCGAATGTGGCTGGGAGGAAGAGGAATAGAACTTATCTGTGCTTTTAGACTAGGGTAGCTGAAGAAAAAAGTCCTGTTTATGCTCTGTGGACTTTGTAAGTGATAAGGGTGATTAGAGAAGGTCAGTCAGGGAAAGCTTCCTAGAAAAGACGACTTTTTACACAAATGTAAGTAGCATTAAAGCATTAGCTAGGGAATTGAATGATGGCTTTTAAGACTTTTTTGTTGTAATTAAACAATGTTCTTAAGAGGAAGAAGAACATAGTTCTGAAAGGAGGTGGTAGCAGGGGCAGTGTGAACATGCCAGTAGGGAAGCGGTGACATGGGGAAACAGGTTTCCTGAGGGAGCCAAGTATCCCATTTGAGTCCCTTCTGTCTGCTGGGTGGATTCTGCCTGTACCAGAGACCTTCCGTCCAGGAACGTGATGCTTCGCACTTTAACTGAATCCTGCTGTTGTTTCAGGGATTGGTAACGTTCAAGGATGTGGCTGTATGCTTCTCCCAGGAGCAGTGGAATGATCTGGATCCAACACAGAAAGAGTTCTATGGAGAATATGTCTTGGAAGAAGACTGTGGAATTGTGGTCTCCTTGTGTAAGGAAGTTCAAGTGTTTCTACAGTGTTGTGAACACAGAGATCTTTCTCCTGTTGGAAATTATGGGGGCTTAGAGCTTAGACTGTATGTTCTAGACTTCTCTTATGCCTACCCCACCAATGAGATTGAAGGGTTAGCTGAGTAAAATGATATCCTTCTAAGTTAAAGGGAAGAGAAATGCTTAGAAAATGGTTGGAAACTTCTAATAAGAAAGTAAAGTTATAATATTACTAGAGGCCCTGTGTACGAAATTCGTGCACAGGTTGGGTCCCTAGGCCTGGTCGGCAGTGAGGGCCAATCAAGGCCTCCTTCCAGTTGCTGGCCATGGGCTTCTTTCCCAGGCTGCTGGCTGGGGCCTTTATTCCACGCCGCCCCCTAGTGGTTAGCACACATCATTGCAAGCAATTGAACTCCCAGTTGAACTCCCGAGGGGGCAATTTGCACATTAGGCTTTTATATGTATATATATAGAGAGAGATCACTTTATTTTTTATTTTTTATTTATTTATTTTTTTTCTGGGACGCAGGTCTAACTTTATTTTATTTTTTTATTTTTTAAATCTTTATTGTTCAGATTATTACAGTTGTTCCTCTTTTATCCCCCATAGCTCCCCTCCTCCCATTTCCCACCCCAACCTCTGTCCTTGCCCCCCCACTGTCCTCATCCATAGGTGTACAATTATTGTCCAGTCTCTTCACACTTCCCCAACACCCTTAACCCCAGAAAATTGTCAGTCCACTCCCTT
>PVJC01041662.1:0-15271 GCA_004026665.1 Murina feae
TGTTGTTCAGATCGCAACCAGTGCTAAATATTATAGCTCTTTTTGACATTATTGTTGCCGGCCTGATGGGTATAAAATATCTTATTATTCTTTTAATTTGCATTTCTCTTACCACTAGTGAATTTCAGCCTCCTTCTCATGACATTCTTGTCTATTTGACTTGCATTTCTATGAGTTATTATTTATATCTTGCTTTCCAAATTTTTGTTCCTTCACAATCTTTCTTGATATAGGGCTAGCTGACTGGTCCATTTAGATTCTCCCTGGCCTCTTTTGCCACAATGTCCCTGAGTACTGTAGAATTCTCATTTTAAAATGTGAATTGACTCCTCTGTACAGGTCTCTCTCTTGTGAGAATTAGTATTCCCTACTCAAGCTGGATAAATGTCAGGCAGGAGGAACCAGAAGATTCACTCACATTCCTCTTCTGGAGCAAAATGGATAAATAGAACACAAATTTTCAGTTTTTAAAACATCTGATTGAATTAGGTGCTTCATCAAGAAATGCAGATCTGTAGCTGTAGAATAAGGTCTCTCTAGCTGAGTCAAATACCACCTTTGAAACACGAACCAGCCTGCATATAAAGCATTCCCCAGGCATAACAGGATTTCAGAATGACAGATGTGACTGGGTGGTTTTAAAGGGCACTAATAAGATGGTATGTATCTCTCTCAGTGATTAGTTCTGTGCTCATCTTTCTAATCATCCCAGCCAGCTGCATGCAGCTGATTGCTACCCAGTCAATACAGAACTCAGCCAACTGCCGAGAAGGTGTCAGTCATTATGCTGTCCTGCTGAGTACTCACTGAGACCAGCCCTCTCCCCAGGAACCCTTCAATAATTAAAATGGTGTTGATTTCTGATCTCCTTGTCACTACAACGTAAAGAAAATAAAAAGTACTCAACCTTGTCTTAATGACTAACATTATCTGACTTTGTAAGAAGGGGTTGCCAGAAGACTAATGACCACTAAGAATTTTCTGTTTCCAACACCCACCTGAAATGATCCATCTGCTCACCTCATCCTCATCCAGCATTAGTTGAAAGTACAGGCTGTTTACTCCAAAATAATAACAAGAGAGGTCTCTCTGCTTCCTTTATTTAAAGCAGTAATCTCTTTGATACCAAAATAATTGTATGACCAGAGACGTTAAAGTGGAAAAGACCATCTTTCTATGTTTGACAGATCTCCAAATCAAATCAAAAGACATTTGCCCAGTTATAGTTGGTTAATGTCAAGATCAAGATGTTAAACATGTGAACCCTGACATGAGTATTAGAATGTTTATGAATGTTCATGATTTTCAAGGAACCTGTGAGACTTATAACATTGCATGAAAATTTTGTTTCTTCTTCTTCCTTCTCCTCCCTTCTTCTTCTTCTTCTTCTTCTTCTTCTTCTTCTTCTTCTTCTTCTTCTTCTTTTTTTAAAAAATATATTTTATTGATTTTTACAGAGAGGAAGGGAGAGAGATAGAGAGTGAGAAACATTGATGAGAGAGAAACATCGAATAGCCGCCTCCTACACACCCCCCAATGGGGATGTGCCCGCAACCAAGGTACATGCCCCCGACCAGAATCGAACCTGGGGCCCTTGAGTCTGCAGACCGACGCTCTATCCACTGAGCCAAACCGGTCAGGGCCTTATTCTTATTCTTATTCTTATTCTTATTCTTATTCTTATTCTTATTCTTATTCTTATTCTTATTCTAATTCTAATTCTAATTCTAATTCTAATTCTAATTCTAATTTTTCTGATTCTTCTTCTTCTTCAGAAAGAGTCCATGGTTTCCATCAGATTCCCAAAAAGGTCCCACCTTGAAATGAGTTAAGAGTTACTATTCTAGAGAAGATCCCCTGTTGTTCAGATCGCAACCAGTGCTAAATATTATAGCTCTTTTTGACATTATTGTTGCCGGCCTGATGGGTATAAAATATCTTATTATTCTTTTAATTTGCATTTCTCTTACCACTAGTGAATTTCAGCCTCCTTCTCATGACATTCTTGTCTATTTGACTTGCATTTCTATGAGTTATTATTTATATCTTACTTTCCAAATTTTTGTTCCTTCACAATCTTTCTTGATATAGGGCTAGCTGACTGGTCCATTTAGATTCTCCCTGGCCTCTTTTGCCACAATGTCCCTGAGTACTGTAGAATTCTCATTTTAAAATGTGAATTGACTCCTCTGTACAGGTCTCTCTCTTGTGAGAAGTAGTATTCCCTACTCAAGCTGGATAAACACCAGGCAGGAGGAACAAGAAGATTCACTCACATCCCTCTTCTGGAGCAAAATGGATAAACAGAACAAACATTTCAAGCTTTTCAAACATCTCACTCCAGTTGCCAGGAGAGGATTCTCACGTGAGCAAGGAAAAGTCAGAAATCTCAACAATATTTAGTAGGACCCACATAGCAGAAGGCATAGAACCTTTGGTGTAGGGGCAAAGGAGGCTAATTCTCTTTCAAGTGTTGATTTTATTGTCAATGTGCTCTTTTCTCTCATGAGGTGAAGTGATCAAATGGAACTCTGCAGGGGAGAGCAGTTGGGGGTAAGATCAGGCCACCAGGGGAAGGCAGTTGAGGGAGAGATTAGACCAGCAGGGGAGGACAGTTGGGGGCGACCAGGCTGGCAGGGGCGGGCAGTTGGGAGTGATTGGGCTGGTAGGGGAGGGAAGTTGGGAGCAATTAGGTGGTCAGGAGAGCAGTTAGGCATCAATTAGACCAGCAGCGGAGTGGTTAGGGGGTGATCAGGCAGGCAGGTAGAGTGGTTAGGGGGTGATCAGGCAGGCAGGCAGGTAAGCAGTTAGGAGCCAGCAGTCCTGGATTGTGACTTGGGCCTAAACCAGCAGTCAGACATCCCCCAAAGGTTCCCAGTTTGGAGTGGGTGCAGGCCAGGATGAGGGCCACCTCCTCCCATGCATGAATTTCATGCACTCAGCCTCTAGTCTTTAATAATAATAGTGTAATATGCTAATTAGACCAGACATCTTACCAGACGTCCTTCCAGATGACCTTCCAGAGGAAGCCAGGGCTGCGAGGGAAGCCCAGGTCCCTGGTGCCAGAGGTAAGTCAGTGCCAACACCTGGAGGAAGGAAGGCCTACTCTTGCACAAATTTCGTGCATTGGGCCTGTAGTAGATACATAATTCTCAAAGTGATAAAAAACACACAGCTATAGAAAGTGATGTTTTGTTGTATAATAATGTTATTTATAGTGTTCCAAACCAGACATTTTCCTTCTTTAACCAACAGCAAATATTCCAAGCACCTAATGGAAGCCTGAAATAATAGCAATTATTTCATCAGCCACTGACACATTCTAGTCAGCTGAGCCAGTTGCTCAGCCCAACAAATGGGAAAGCAATGCCTCTTCCTAATTAAAATCATGACTAAAAATTTAAAAATTATTTCACGGTGTATGGACAGCCAAGTTATGCTGCAATGTATTACTGTAAAGACACAGAGTGCCTTAAATTAATTCTCAAAACAAAGCACATTAGATCAGCTTCTGGATATATATATTTTTTATTTTGCTTCTGGCTTCCAGTTCGGGCCTGAAAAGGCTCTCCACATGCACACAGCCTGGGTATGCCTTATGGCACTGGAATCAAGGAAAGGTCAACTGATTCACTTTGCATTTAAGTAGATAACACACCATCAAATTAAAAAACATGAAATAATATTAAGTACTGCTTATTGAAGTATTCATATTAAGGAAAGAGTAAAGGTAGGGGTTGTATAAAATGGAGTTACTTTAACCAAGCCTCTAAAATTAATTACATAATGAAGTTTGAGGCATAAAAAATCAATTCTATTCTTGTTCTAACTAGCCTGGGGACTTAAATTTTGAACTTTCCAGTCCTGTGCCAATGCCTGGTGCATCAGTTTGTTGTGTCAATATCTGAATATACATCAGATCTCCAGATAACGCTCCACTCCGATTATCCCCCTTAAGGACTCACATTCCAGATCATCCAACATGTATTTTGCAGACCACCAGATGTGACTAGACCACCTGCGTCTATCATCAGACTGCCATCTGACTGACAACCATTTGGACCAATCCTAGGGCTAAGAATGCAGAATTGATTATTCTCAAAATGTACTTTTTACTATAAGAACTCTTAATTTTTTTTTCTTCTTGGAAACAATTTTGGGTTTTTGCTACCTGTGTTCCAGTTTGCAAACTTTAAGATCCTTGAATAAATCTTTAATGTTTATTTCTAGCAAAGCCTCTAGACATTCTTTTAAGTTAGACAATATGAAATAAAGGCACAAAAACACACAGGGGAATGGCATGACAACTTCAGGATAGTGGAGACCTAAAACAGAAGGGGAAAAAGAAGGAAGAATGGGATGAGCTGGTGGCTGTGATTTAGCTTTAAAAGTTGTAATATTCTGTGACTGTACAAAAAGTGAGATTTGCAAGACTGCAAGCAAATATAGTTAGTAGCTCCCTCCAAGAACTCAATCTGGGAATGTTCTAGGGTGAAAATGAAATTGAAGGACATGACTAAGTAACTTCAGGACTGTCAGGTCTCCTTTCCCCAGGACATCTGAGTGCTTCAGTGTGTGAGGAAATTGCAGGCCAGATGAATGGGGGAGCCATAGTAAAGGAGCAGCAGAGGGAGGGCTCTTAGCTGCACTGTTTTATCTCCCCAAATTATCATAAGCAGGTCAGGCTGATCACCACTGGGAGGAAGCAAACCTTAATCACAACCTAATGCTGGAGCTAGGGGATGGGTGACAACCATGGGTGGAATGAGAACCCAGCAGGTGTAAAAGAAGAGATTGCAACAGGTCGTGGATACCACCTGAGGGAGGTGACAAATAGTGGAAATTTGAAGCAGGAACAAAGAATTAAAAAGAAGAGGCAATTGCAAGTTATCATTACAATAAGAAATTCGTAAATGGATTGAATATTGGAATGCACATAGTAAAAAAAATGAGCCAGTAAACTGGAAAAAACATGTAATAGAATTTCCCCAGAAGACATCAATTATGAATAAAAAGGACAAAAGAAAAAAGGAAACATCAGAGTGAGGATAGAAAAAGCCTCAGAAGAAGAGAATACAATAAATGGAGAAAGAAAATATTTGAAGAAATATAGATTGAGAATTTCCTATAATTACAGGAAGGAAAACCATAAAATGAAAAGATTTAAAAATATCAGTGGAATATATAAGAAAAATCCATACTTTGTAATATAGTAAAATTTAAGATCATCAATGTCAAAGAGAAGATTACTGGGACAAAGGAACAAAAATTAAATTGATACTAGACTTTCTGGCTTTGTATTATATTAGACCAGGCTAATATTTTCAACATGTTGAAGAAAAAAATAAATAAATGTGAACCTAGAATGCTTTCCTCTAGTTGAGTTTTAAGTGCAATAAAGATATTCACAAGCATACAATTATCTCAGAAAAATTAATACAAAGACTGTCTTTGAAATCACTATTGGAGGAAGTATTCCAGCAAAAGAGAACAGAAGGTACAAAAGCGAATAAACGGCTGTGGTTTTCTCAGGGAGCGTTGCATACCAGGAGAAGACTAACAGAATAATTTGTATAACTAAGAATTACTAGAACAATGGGAATCAGAAAGGTTTGGTTCATATATGCTACTTTTGTATTTTCTGCTATAGTGTATGGTTGTCAAAACTTGAGCGGATTAGGTTGACTTGAAAGTGATGACTTGGTAGATGATTATATGGACAAGAAGGGAAGAACAAGAGGGCTGGAGGTTATGATTTAGTTTCAAAATTTGTAACAATTTGGTAATTTGTAAATTTTACTGCTAGAAATAACATCTTGCTAATACTAAAACTATTATGTCAGGGGCAACTGCAGTTGGAATTGATATCTACTACACATTCTTTTTTTAAAATATATTTTATTGATTTCAGATAGAAAGGGAGAGAGAGATGGAAACATCAATAATGAGAGGAAATCATTGATTGGCTGCCTCCTGCACTCCCCTTGCTGGGGATTGAGCCCACAACCCAAGAATGTGTCCTTGATGGGAATCGAACCTGGGACCCTTCAGTCCGAAGGCTGACACTCTATCCACTGAGCAAAACCAGCTAGGGCTGCTACACATTCTTGACTGCCTTTCTCCCTTGCCTAAATTCTGACCATGGAAAGTGTTTGGAGTAGCCTCAGTGTATCTAATATTCAGCCATTATTATAAACTAAAGGAATTCTATTGAAAAATTATCAATTTTACCCTTCAGGAACATGGTATGTTATCATGACACCTGTTAATCACATTCAATACAGTTTCAGACACAGACCATCAGACCTAAGGAGAAAAGGTCAAACAGGCTTGGCTATGGCTTAATCTTTCAACTCTAATTTTACAAAATAGGAGTGTTATTAGATATTTCCCTTCAGGCCAGAAAATAACAAAATTTCTCTGTATACTGGGCGTTTTGAGGCTCAAACGCAGTTTTAGTCTACAGCACTAAAATACAATGTTTATATCATCTAAGACAGATTTTTTTAAATTTCCAAAATATTTTGGGGTTCATTTCCCAACTTAAAGCTTGTTAGTATCACTTTAGAATGCATTTTATTACTTAGAAAGCAATTCATACCCAGTATAAAATACCTAGAAAGTATGAGTAGAAAGAAACAAAAGTTAATACTAGCCATTAAACACTGTTGTTCCTTTTCTTTCATGTTTTTCATTATTTCTGTCTCACAAGGCAATATTAAGTAGTATGCAGGACATGAACCAAGAGTCGGCTTCTCCTGGCCTAGTTTGTCTGGGACTTGGATACCAAGCGGTCGACTCGCTTCTCTAACCCTGGAGAGCTGCTCTGCCAGAGGCGGTGACTGCAGGGGCACCCAGGTCACTGAGTTGTGTGGATGACGTGGGAAAAGGTAGTGAAGCATTAGAAAGTGTTCAATAAAGGCTTATTACAATTAATACCATAATGACTGTGTGAACACAGATTCAAGGTGAAACTGGCTTTTTGGAGATGGTGCCTTGTAGTTCACATTTTTTCCTGAATCTCTTCACTGACTAAAACAATTTCTACACCCAAGGTTGTATCCAAAGAGATTATTGACATTAAATGTATTATTTTTTGTTTTCTACTCCAAAGTAGAAATTGCTGTATTTTAAATTTGAAGATTATTGGGGAAGTAAAGTTACCTGATACTCCATGTTAAGTCATTTAAACATGATGCTCTTTTAAAAAAAAATTTGAATTATAATAACACTAGTGGCCCAGTGCACAAAATTCGTGCACATTAAAAGGGGATTAATTAGAGGAAATATTTTAATATTGCTATTTGCCTTTTCTGTATAATAGAAGTGTCAGAGATTAAAGAAAATTAGTAAAACATATATGAAAATCATCCTCCTGTCAGAGTCTGGGGTGCACCATGGAACCCAGAGTCAAGTCTTCAACCACCCATCTCAAAATCGCTCGAGACCCAAACCTGGACAGCCCCCCTTCATTAGGCTAGATCCAGACCCAGTCGGTCCCACCCTGTCAAGCCCTGCCAGGTAGAGGGGGGTGCAGCCTCAGGTCCCCTAGGTACCAGGGCAGGGGTAGACGGCCTGAGATCCCTCATCAAGCCCTGCTGGGTGGAGGGAGTGGCTTGTGATCCCCCAGCCTGGTCCCAGGGCAGGGGGCACAGCCTGAGGTCCCCTGGCCCGGGGCCAGGGTGGGGGGCATGGCCTGAGGTCCCCAGACCTGGCACCAGGGAAGAGGGTGCAGCCTGAGTTCCTCTGGCCTGGTGCCAGGGCGGGGGGAGCAGCCTGAGGTCCTCTGTCAAGCCCCATGCAGGAGGTGGATGGGCGCGCAGCCTCAGGTCCCTGCTGATTGCTCCTTAAGGCTCGTTATGGGAACTTAGCCTCAGCTGTGGGTGCAAATTGACCGGAGTGACGGTCAATTGGTGCAAATTGACCGGAGTGATGGTCAATTTGCATGTTCCCTCTTTATTATATAGGATGATGAAACTCACAGGTTTAATGTGCCCAGTGCAGTGAGTTTGACAATTACGTTTATCGATGTCACAAAATGTAGAGCATTTTCATGCCCTGTGGAAAATTTTCTCATTTTCCTTCTAGTAAGTTTCCTCCACTGTCCCACAAGTCTTCCCACAACTGTCAACCACTGTCTGCTCTCTGTCCACATAGAGCAGTTTTGCCTGTATTTGGAATTCATATACATGATTCATACTGTATATACTTTTCTTGGTCTGGATTTTTTTTACTCAGCATAATGTCTGAAATTAATTATATATATCATCCTTGATTCTCTCAACTATTCAAAATTTTAGGGGTCAGAAGGAAGAGAGTCAAGAGAGCAACCATCATAGATGGTTGAAATACCTGAGTTTAAACCCAGGCTATTTTTAGTTGTGTGACTTCGAACAAATAAAGTTAATCTCAGTGCTGGTTGTTTGGACAAACTAAACCTCAACTTCCTTAAAATGATGATAAAAATACTCATTTGGTAAAGTTATTGTCACAATTGAGATAAATAAGTGAGAACATGGTGCTAGACACATAATAGTTGTTAAAAAAACATTTGTTCAGTCTGAATATAGCAGGCCAGTCACAGATATCGACAAATCACACCTCCTTAATAACCAGCCACAGAGGAGATGAAAGCTGTTTTGTTTCCCTTCATCAAATATGACAATATAAACTTCATTTTTTTCCTGGAAATAACTTCAAGGTTTAAAGAGGATTATATATAAGAATATATAATCTTGTGTTTAAGGCAAACAAGCAAGCACACAAACAAAACAAAACCATGCAGAGAAAACCACACATACAAACGCAGCAGCAATGCTTGAACCTGGGGGTTCTTTTGTACCTTTTATCTGTGCACTTGACGTTGTGGATCCAACCCCCCAAAGGAGGTTGGAATACATTTTACAGGGCTACTAGAGGCCCGGTGCATGAAATGTGTGCACTCAGGGGGTGTCCCTCAGCCTGGCCTACACCCTCTCGCTGGGGGATGTCCGACTGCTGGCCATCAGTTAGATATCCTTAGCACTGCCCTGGAGATGGGAGAGGCTCCCGCCATGGCTGCTGTGCTTACCAGCCACACGCCTGGCTCCTGGCTGAGTGGTGTTCCCTCTATGGGAGCATACTGACCACCAGGGGACACTCCTGCATTGAATGTCTGCCCCCTGGTGGTCAGTGCACATCATAGCAACTGGTAGTTCTACCGTTTGGTCGATTCACATATTAGCCTTTTATTACCATATTTTTCAGCGTATAAGACGACTTTTTAACCCAGGAAAATCTTCTCAAAAGTCGGGGGTCATCTTATATGTTGGTGTCATCTTATAGGGCGGGTGCTGAAACTTCCGAGCCGGACTGGAAAATCTGTGGTGGGGGGAGCTCAAAAACGGCTGCACTCCATTCATTTCACTGGAGCTGGACGGAGACCTCAAGTGTCTCCAGTCGGCTCCTTTTTGTGCTGCATACAGTCTCCATCTGGACTTTTTAACCCAGGAAAATCTTCTCAAAAGTTGGGGGTCGTCTTATGTGCCCAGTCATCTTATAAGTCAGAAAATACGGTATATAGAATTAGGAGACATAAATGAAGATGCTTTTGGGTTACATTCCATATCAGAGTATTGATTACATGTTTTTTACCTATAAAAATAAGATAGAAATTCTTGTTAAAATATCATGGTATTCTTCAACAAGATGTTGTGTATAACTCAAGCACAACTTTTTTTTCTCAGAGAATAAACCAGAACCAGTTTTTCTGGTGACATTAAAATAAAATGATAGATACAAAAGCCTCAACAGTTTTCTACCTATGTTTCAATCAGCACAGACAAATTCTTCCCATACACATTATTTATTCCCTAAAATGTGGGGAACTGAAAGGTAACACTCATTTCCAATGATTGGTTCCATTCTTTCAGAGCTCAGCGTTGTGGACCACTATAAAGAGCTAGTTTGGGAATGAAGGCAATCTTTTTTGTTTGTTTGTTTTTGTTAATCCTCACCATTGTCCCTCTGATTTTTAGAGAGACTGGAAGGGAAGGTGCTGGAAACTGACCATTGTTACTAATAGAGAAAGGTGCTGGAAGGCTGGTCAACCTTAATTTCTCTGAATGGTCAGAGCTAATCACTGATTGTTTAGTTAAGACATTGGTAGTTAAAGAAACCTCCACCTGTTAATCATATGTAAATTCTTGCTTGGAATTCCCTGCCTAAAGGATATGGGTGTTTCCCATAGCCTCAATAAAAGGGATAAGCAAGGCCAGAGCAGTGGTAGTTCTCCCCCTAGGGGTGGACTCCCACCTGGCCCCCATTTCGCAAATTAATTCTTTTCTAGTCTCTCTTCATTTTGTTTGCGGCCTTCTCCAGAACTTGAACCCTGAACAGGTACCCTGAACCATGCGAGACATGAAAGGGGCTCCCACATCTGGTGCCTAACTCGGGACTTCTGGAGGAGATGATATTTTTCGTCTAGAGCAAAGGAGGAAAAATACAATGAGAAAAGGTGTGGAAAATTCACCAAAAAAAGGTGAGGGAAATTCACTGCATGTAAAAGCCCACAGACCAGCTACAGAATCTGGATCTGTAAATAGGGTGGGAACGTCTTTTTCAGCCAGGCTAATGGGGAAGAATTAGAATTTTGGTTTGTATGCTTAAGGAATTAAAGGTTTCAGAAGGTATTCTTTTATAGTTTTTGTTTGATGTTATAGAACATAGCCCTTGGTTTCTTGAAGAAGGTACATTAGATCTTGAGTGTTTGGCAAAAAGTTGGTCAAAATTTGACAGTGTCAGACCCAGATGTCATGATCCCCAAAGACCACGAGTGAGCCCCGAAATTGCTGCAAAAACATAAGGGCTTTTATTATTCCAGTTAACTTGGACTTCCCACACTTGCCCGCCAAGGCAGCGGTGCAACAGGGGGTGGGGGGAGGGAAGTGTCGGTCCCAGGGGAATGACAGATTTATAGAGCCGGAAGTAGTGGGGTGGGGTAACGTGTGTGGCCCCGTTGATTGGTCGAGGGAAGGTCCTGGGCCGGGCATTTCCTCTGCATCCTTATTGGTCCTGCTGCAGTCTTGCACCGCCCTAACAACAGCAGAAAAACTTACCTCAAAAAACTGTTTTTCCATGGGGAACACAATATTGCATTTGCTAGAATCTTTTAGAGAGGCTGAGGAGGAGCCTCCTTATCTGGATCCCTCCACTCCTAGAGAGGAGCGGGAAGAAAAATTGGAGGAATGGCCTTTATGGCCCCCTCTACCTACATGTACTAATCCTGAAACATTTTTCTTCTGAGGTAAATTTTACATGAACAGAAAGAGATAATACAAGTTAAATCCTTTTCTAATACTTCTGAATAAGGTTGATCTTACAGAAATATAATTATAAAATACATTTATGACCCATAATGAGCCTATTAGGAAGCTTTAACACAGATAAAGATGTGAAAGTAATTTCTTTCAAATAAGACATATAAAGTTAACAAAAATAAATATGCCATTGGCTAGATTAATATATTACATCTGTTTAAAAATATATTTTTATTCATTTCAGGAAAGAAGGAAGAGGGAGAGAAATAGAAAAAAATATTAATGAATAGAGGCCCAGTGCATGAAATTCATGAGTGGAGTGGGGGGTGTCTCTCAGCTTGGCCTTCACCCTCTCACAATCTGGACCCTTCTGGGAATGTCCGACTCCGGTTTAGTACTGATCCCACAGGAATTTCTGTGGGATTGGGCCTAACTGGCAGTTGGACCTCTGTCTCACAATCTGGGACCGCTGGCTCCTAACCGCTCACCTGCCTGCCTGCTGGATTACCCGTAACCACTCTGTCTGCCTGCCTGATTGCCCCTAACAGCCTCTGCCTCAGCTCCCACTGCTGCAGCTTCATCTGGAAGGATGTCTGGAAGGTCATTTGGCTCTCTCGTCTAATTAGCATATTATGGTTTTTTAATTATAGATGAGAGACATGCTTCCTGCATGTCTTCTACTGGGGACAGAGCCTGCCACCCAGGCATGTGCCCTGATAGGGATTCGAACCATGACTTCCTAGTTCATATGTCAATGCTCAACCACTGAGTCACACTGGCCAGGCACATTACATTTTTATAGTGTTTTTAGATTTCATGTATATTTATTCCCTTATCTATAAATAATCCTATAAGATAGATAATATTATGACTTCTACTTTATAGATAAGGAAATTTAGTTGAAGAGTTTTGGAGGTTAATATTAAAAGAGATGATACTTTCTCCCAGATGTTATTATTACCTCAAGTTATTATAGCTCACTTATCACTTATGAAGCACTTAGACCTGTCTTACTAAGGTAGAAACCCAAACCAGTGTAATCCAAAAAGAAGGGAATTCATTGGTTTCCATAACTAGAAAAACCAGTGTGGCTAAATGTAGACAGAATCAAACTCCACATTGCTGAGATTTCTTGTTTCTTCCTTTCCTTCAGCCTCACTCTGTGTGTGGCCCTGATCTTCCCCCTCTACAGATGGGCTTCTTCCATGTGACCAGGAAGGAAAGTATCCATAGTGCCAACATGATTTCCTCCCAACACCCAGATTACAAATTCCCAGGGCAATGTTCATTTGTTTCAATTGAAAGTCGTGGGGCTGAACTTGGGTCACATGCCAATGCTTGATCTATATCTTAGGAGCAGAGGTATAGGGAACTCTGATTAGCTCATGTAGAACCTCTATCCCCTATGTGTGAAATGGGAACAGAGCATGTGATTGACCACATGTAATGGGAGTGGTTGATGCTCTAAAGAAAGGGAGGTTGGTAAATAATAATGGTCTCCTATACACTTGAATAGAAACAAGTAGACAAGCTGCTTAAGGGGCCATATTAGAATCTCTATAAACAGATATATGTCCATACGAGAGTTTATTACAGGATTTTTCTGGAAATTCAAACAGTGAGGAAAGAATAAAGTATTTAATAGTAAATGTGAAAACTGAGTTGATCCTTAGCTCAGTATTTGTTGAATGTAATAAAAAGAGTAAATGAAATGCATGAATGCATGATTGAATGGAAAAGTCAGAGTTAGAGTCTTAGTGCTGCTACTTAGCTGTTCACTGTATTTTTATTTATTTTTAAATTTACATTAAAAAATCTTTAATATTGAGGGTAGTACAGCTGTCCCTCCTGCTTCCTTACATTATCCCCCTCCACTCAGCTCGTGCCCCACTCCAGGCCTTCAACACCCTATAGTCTGTGTCCATAGGTAATGCATATCCTATCTAATAAAAGAGTAATATGCAAATTAGGCATCACTTCATCACAAAGATGGCCACCCTTATAGCCACAAGATGGCTGTTCCCATAGCCACATCCTATCTAATAAAAGAGTAATATGCAAATTAGGTGTTACTCCATCACAAAGATGGCCATCCCCAGAGCCACAAGATGGCGGCACCCAGTCCGGCTCAGCCCCCCCACTGAAGTGGTCAGTCCTGTTAGGCAGGTGGCAAGGGAGGCGGTGAGGAGGAAACTGGTCTTGAAAGGAATGTTGGGCCATAAAACCTAACAAAGCCCTGCCCTGCGGGAGGGCAGGGGGCTTTGTTCTGACACTGGCACCTTGAAACACCTGGGGTAAGGGTAGATAAAAAGAATTCTCCCTTCAGGGTCTTGGGGGGGGGGAGTATATTTGCAAATCAATGAACTGGAGGGGCAGTTATAAGCAAGGTTTTTGCGTGTTTTGGGGTTCTGGATTTGGGATTTAGGACACCCCAGAGTCCGCGCGTGTTATTAAAACTGATTTCTCCACTTCTTCAAAGTATTGCTTAGTTTTTTGGTCTTTCTGCAACAGCGGGAGGCCTGAGGGTTGGAACAGGCGATCAGAGGGGGTTGGGGGTACTCTGCCCAGGCCAGAGGCCTTCACCAGAGGCCTTAGGCATGGGCAAGGGCAGAGCCGGTGATCAGAGGGGCAGGGGAGGAGCCTGCAATCGCAGGGGTCTGGACACCTGGGCCAGAGGCCTCAGGCCTGGGCAGGGGCAAGGCCAGAGATTGCAGGGGCCTGGGCTCTGCATAGCCAGGGATCAGAGGGGCAGGAGTGGAGCCTGCGATTGCAGGGGTCTGAGCACCGGTGGAGCCGGCAATGAGAGGAGCCTGGGAGTCCCCTGCCCAGGCCTATAGCCTTGGCCTGAGGCTGTAGTGGGGCAGGGGGGAAATTGGCAATGGTAGGGGCCTGGGGGTCTTCTGCCCAGGCCTGTAGCCTTGGCCAGAGGCTGCCAGTGGGGCAAGGGCAGAGCTGGAAATGGCAGGGTGCAGGCAGGATCAGAGGCAGTGATCGCAGAGGTCTGGGCTTTGTGAAGCCGGCGACCAGAGGGGCTTGGGGGTCTTCTGCTCAGGCAAAAGAGTAATATGCAAATTAACCTTCACTTTGTCACAAAGATGGTGGCAGCCAGGGAGTGTAGTGAGGCAGGAAGCTTGCGTTGCCCCAGTGATGGAGGAAGCCAACATTCCCACCTGCCCTGCAAGCCCTGAGCTATACTCAAGGCAACAAAGTTTCAATTACAGAAGGTAAACAAACCCAGGATACCAGCTTCCAGCCAGCAGCTTTGAGTGGGGCCCAGGCAACAAAGTTTCAATTATAGAAGTTAAATAAAGCCCAGAGACCTGCTTCCAGCCTGTGGCCATAGCCAGCCTGATAATGGCCCTCAGCCCCTCACTCAGGCTGGCCAAGCACCCTATTATAGAGCCCCACCATGAAGGGGCTATGGCCAGCCTGAAAACAGCCCTCAGACCCTCAACCAGGCTGTACAGGCACCCCAGCAGGACACACTTTTCAGGGCAAACCAGCCGACCCCCACCTGTGCACCAGGCCTCTGTCCTATATAATAAAAGTTTAATATGCAAATTGACCCTAACAGTAGAATGACTGGGAATGACTGGTCACTATGACACACATTGACCATCAGGGGGCAGATGTGCAATGCAGGAGATGCCCCCTGGTGCTCAGTGCGCTCTCACACACAGGGGGAGCTCTGCTCAGCCACAAGCCAGGCTGATGGCTGCCAGTACAGTGGGAGCCTCTCCTGCTTCCTCAGCAGCGCTAAGGATGTCCAACTGCAGCTTAGGCCTGCTCCCTGCTGGGAAGTGGTCATCCCCTGAGGGCTCCTGGGCTGCCAGAGGGATGTCTGACTGCCAGCTTAGACCCGATCCCCTGGGGAGTGGGCCTAAGCCAGCAGGTGGACATCCCCCAAGGGGTCCCAGACTGCAAGAGGGCACAGGCTTGGCTGAAGGACCCCACCCAACGATTGCACAAATTTT
>PVJC01041663.1:0-15267 GCA_004026665.1 Murina feae
GCGCGCCTCCGTACCTCTGTACTTTGCTTCCGCTGCTGCTCTGAGTCTCAGACTCTTCTCTGGTTGTAGGATTTTCACTCAGCCAGCCGTCCTGTGGGTGCGAGTGGTGTCCGTGTGTTCTTTTCGTGGTTTTTCTGAAATAGTTGTTCACAGCTGCATATACGGTGTCTACCCTATGCCGCCATCTTGTTTCTCCCTACCTCCCATCAGTCTTAATGTGTTTTCTTTACTTCTCTAGTGGGAAAACTGGCATTCAGCCACCATTCCAGTGGTTCTTGCTGATGGTTGTTCTGTAGTTTGGTTGGAATTTTGATGTGGTGGTGGGAGGCTGGGATTATAGGCTTTTGCCTATGCCGCCATCTTGCATCTCCTCTCCTGTAACTTTTCTGAAATCATCTCTTTATTTTTCTTTTTTGTTCACCTGAACTGTGATTTTCTATTGATTTTTTGTTTCTAGAGGGAGAGAGAAATGGCAAGGCAGAGAAATGAGCAGGAGAGACTGAGAGGGAGAGGGACAGGGAGAGAGAGAAAGAGGGAGAGAGCGAGAGAGAGAACCTTCAATTGGTTGCCTCCCACATGTCTCCCCAACGGGGAGATTGCACCTGAAACCCTTGTGCCTGACCCTTACTAGGAATTGAATCCATTACCTTCAAAGTACAGGCAGGTACTCTCAGCATTGAGCTAGGTGGACTAGGGTTTCTTATTTATTCTTTACATTATTTATTTATTTTTAAAGGATATTTGATTGATTTCAGAGAGAAAGAAAAGGAGGGTAATTGAAGCATTAATAATGAGAGAGAGTCATTGATCAACTGCTTCCTGCACACAAAATTGAGCTGGCAACCTGTGCATGTCCTCTAACCAGAAATAGAATTGTTGTCTCCTATGTAATGGGTTGATACGCAATCACTGAACTGTACTGGAGGGCCTTTATGTATTTATTTTAGAGACCAGTAGGAAGACAGAGAAAGAGGGAAACATTGATCTGCTGTTCTACCCACCTCAGCATTTATTCCTTCCCCTACGTGATGGAGGATCAAACCCACAACGGTGGTGAATCGTAACCACATACTCAATAGTTGAGCCACCTGACTAGGGCTCTGAATTTGTTTATTAATTTCAGAAGCCCATATGGAATGTTGACAGATTTCTCTATGGAGGGTCATGTGGGCTCCTAAGATCAACAAAACTTATCATGTTTTGTGGTTCATAGTGTCAGATGTAATGTTTTAACTTTCATTTCTTTTTTCATTTACTTGATGCTCGTTTTTTGTTTGTTTGTTTTTATTTACTTTATCTTAAGGTTTGCCAATTTTTGTATGTTTTAGAAATGTACCTGTGAGACATTCTTTTAATTTGTCTTATCTCCCTTTTATTGACGCTTTGTAAAATATTTATTGTTTCCTTCCTTTGCAACCTTTGGATTTACTTTCTTGTTTTGTTTCTAGATCCCTGAGATGTCAAGTTAGGTATTTTTCAGATCTATTTTCATAATGTAGGCATTTATCCCTATAAAGTTTCTTCTCAAAAATGCATTTTCTGAATTTTATACATGATTTTTGATAGGTTGTCTTTTTATTTACTTTGTCTCTAGATTTTTTGAGTTCTGTTTTGTGCTTGGCAACCTTCATATTCTTTTCTATTTATTTATAATTGGTTTCAGATAGAGTGGAAAAGAATGGGGGAGAGAGAGAGACATCAGTGTGAGGGAGAAACATCAGTCGGCTCTCTTCTAAACACAAGGTAACTGGATATGGAACCCATATACTGATATGTCCCTTGATTTGGGAATTGAATAGTCCACCTTTTGGTACACAGGACAGTGCTGAACTTACTGAGCCATACAGTCCAAGGCATTCTGTGTTTTTAAACACAAATTATTATTTTTTGAAGAACACGCCATATGGTCGATGATAGCAGAAACACATTTGCTGCTGAAGGTAACTCTGAGCCTCGTTTTTAACTGTAGGTGTCTTCAAATATGTTTGTTCACCCAGTCTTTTCCAGTCATCCTTCCTGTACAGTTCTCCTTTATTTGTGTGTGTCATACTGTTTGTCTTCATGGTACTCTTATCACACTTACACTGGGGTGGTAAGATGTGGAGCTGCCCCTATCTCTGATTCTGCCATCTTGCTGATGTCACTCACATAGGTCTTTTGTCTGTGATCCCTTTTGTCCTTTGTTGACCACAGTGTTGACCCTCCAACTTTTTTGTTTTTTTGAAGATTTGCATCATTTATCTCAAGCAATGGCTCAAAAATGGGATTTAATGGGAAGAAACATTTGTGCATCACAGAAGAAACGACTTTATGAATGACACAATAGTCCCACAGGTGGTCTTGTCTTGGTGAAGGTGTAATGGGGGTAGGGCGGTGAGAGAGTGAAGATCTGCCAATAGGGATGCAGAGGAAATGCCCGGCCAAGGACCTTCCCTTGACCAATCGACAGGGGCCACACGCGTTACCCCACCCACTACTTCTGGCCCTATGAATCCTTTGGTTTGCCTGAAACCGGCACTTCCTCCCCCGTCGAGCCATTGTGCGGCGGGCAAGCGGGGAGTCCAAGTTAACCTGTATAATAAAGGTCTCATGTTCTTGCAACGGTTTTGGGGCTCACTCGTAGTCTTTGGGGACCACGACATCTGGGTACAACAAAGGGTCATTAGGGAAATTCTCTGCTGGCCTTCGTTACAGGCATAGTTAGAATCCCAGTGGTTTTGTTGCCCATTCTTGTGCCCATTTGTACAATGATGCTTGTTCAAATTATGCTTGTTTGTGTTTATTGTTGATACTTGGCCAACTATTCAATTCTAAGAGTGTTCATTTCTACTCAGATTCCCAGCTCACAGATAACCCTAATGTCTCTGCAGTTTGTACCTCTGCCTTTTTCACGGGTCTTTTTATTGCTAGCCAGCGTTGGTCTATGCCTGCAGCACCTTGGACAGCACATGTGTTATTATATCGATGTTGTTTGTCCTGTGATCTAATAAAATTAATTTTTATGGCTTTGAGCAGCTTTTAGTTATTCTACACAGATTCACATGGTCAGCCTGTGAGGTTCTAATGGAATCCGTTTGTGCAAGAACAGTGAGTAGAGTCTTTCTCTCTTCTCTGTATGTTATCCGGTGCTTTTGTCCCTCTCTTGGTGAGATTTTTCATCATAAACTGACTTTTCGGTCCACGTTATATATAACAGTAATTTCCGGTGTGTATGTCTCACTCACCTTGAAGATCTTTCTATGGAATCCTGCCTAGTCATGACAGTTAATCATTCGTGGTGAAGATATTCTGTTTTCATAAGATCAATGTGTACCTTACAAGCATTTCCTTTTATACAGGTTGCTGCTGTGGAGCTGAGAATGTGGAGAGACCGATGGAACAGAAGGTTTCTGTAAGAGAGTCACAGGCAATGAATCCCGAGGCACCCTTGTCTTCCCAGAAGAGCCACCCCTGTGAGAGTTGTGGACTTGTCTTGGGAAACATTTTCCATGTGATGGAGCTGCCAGGAACACAACTCAGACAGATGCTGTTGAGGTGTGGGGCGTGTGCCAAACAGTTTTACTTTAGTGTAAAATTTCACCAGCAGCATGTAAGAGAGAAGACTTTCTTTAAAGGGGTGGACAGGATCTCACTTGCAAACAGCTGCAATTTCAATGTGTCCCAGAATCATGTCACCTGTGGGGAGGTTGGGCAGGGTGTCCTTACCAAGTCAGGTCGTCTCCACCTAAAGGCTACTCAGACCAGGGACACTCCAGATGCTATGTCGACACATGGAATGATGGTTGAAAGGAGAAAAAATTGTCACACAAGAAAAGAATGTAAAAAAGACATGAGGTGCACCCACATGTTTATTCAGGAAAAGGGTGTCCATGTTGGAAGTCGATGTTTTGTGTGCTCTGAATGTGGGAAATCTTTTCCAAAAAACTCTCGCCTTTGTAATCATCAGAGAGTTCATACAGGAGAAAAGTCTTATCAATGCAGTGAATGCGGGAAATCTTTTACCACCAGTGCCAACCTTTATAGTCATCAGAGAATTCACACTAGAGAAAAGCCTTATCAATGCAGTGATTGTGGGAAATCTTTCATCTGGAACAGTGATCTTCGTCGTCATCAGAGAGTTCACACTGCAGAGAAGCCTTACAAATGCAGTGAATGTGGGAAATCTTTTAGCACTAGTGCCAACCTTTATAGTCATCAGAGAATTCACACTGGAGAAAAGCCTCATCAATGCAGTCACTGTGGGAAATCTTTCATCTGGAACAGTGAGCTTCGTCAACATCAGAGAGTTCACACTGCAGAGAAGCCTTACAAATGCAGTGAATGTGGGATGTCTTTTACCTGGAGCAGTAACCTTCGTGCTCATCAGAGAGTTCACACAGGAGAAAAGCCTTATAAGTGCAGTGAATGTGGGAAATCTTTTACAAGGTCCTGTGGTCTCCAATATCATCAGAGAGTTCATACAGGAGAAAAGCCTCATAAATGTAGTGAATGTGGGAAATCTTTTACCAGTAGCACTGCACTTAATTGTCATCAGATGCTTCACACGGTTGAAAAGCCTTTTAAATGCAGTGAATGTGGTAAGTCTTATAAAAGGAGCACTCTTCTGCAAAATCATCAGAGAGTTCACACAGGAGAAAAGCCTTATAAATGTAGTGAATGTGAAAAGTCTTTTACTTGTAGCAGTAATCTCAAATATCATCAGAGAGTTCACAGAGGAGAAAAGCCTTATCAATGCAGTGAATGTGAAAAGTCTTTTACTTGTAGCACTAGTCTCAAATGTCATCAGAGAGTTCACACAGGAGAAAAACCTTATCAATGCAGTGACTGTGGGAAATGTTTCACCTCGAACAGGTACCTTCATCGTCATCTGAAAGTTCACACTTCAGGGAAGCCTTACAAATGCAATGAATGTGGGAAATCTTTTACTCGGGTCAGTAACCTTCATACTCATCAAAGAATTCACACTGGAAAACAGCCATACAAATGCAGTGAATGTGGGAAATCTTTTACCTGGAGCAATAGCCTTCGTACTCATCAGAGAGTTCACACTGGAAAACAGCCTCATAAATGCAGTGAATGTGGGAAATCTTTTTCCTCGAGCACTAACCTTCATAAGCATCTGAGAGTTCACACAGGAGAAAGGCCTTATAAGTGCAGTGAATGTGGGAAATCTTTTACAAGGTCCTTTGGTCTCCAATATCATCAGAGAGTACACACAGGAGCAAAGCCTTATAAATGTAGTGAATGTGGGAAATGTTTTACCAGTAGCACTGGGCTTCATTTTCATCAGATGCTTCATACTGGAGAAAAGCCTTTTAAATGCAATGAATGTGCTAAGTCTTTTAGAAGTAGCACTCTTCTGCAATATCATCAGAGAGTTCACACCGGAGAAAAGCCTTATCAATGCAGTGAATGTGAAAAGTCTTTTACTAGTAGCAGTAATCTCAAATGTCATCAAAAAGTTCACACAGGAGAAAAGCCGTATCAATGCAGTGACTGTGGGAAATCTTTCACCTGGAACATTGATCTTCGTCGTCATCAAAGAGTTCACACTGCAGAGCAGCCTTACAACTGCAGTGAATGTGGGAAATCTTTTACCTGGAGCACTAATCTTCGTACTCATCAGAGAGTTCACACAGGAGAAAAGCCTTATAAATGCAGTGAATGCGGAAAATCTTTTACAAGGAACCACCGTCTTCAATATCATCAGAGAGCGCACACTGGAGAAAGCCGTTATCAGTGCAATTAATTTGCGATATTTCTCAGTCTCATTTGTAAATTAGCTCTGGACAAAAGTGTCCAGATGTGATGAGGTTCTCAGATTTGTAGGGAATGTAGATTCTTACTTAGGACTTAACAATTGTATGACAAAATAAGTGAAGTCTCCTTATTCTAAATTGTATTTCATACATTTGATCACCTACATTATGTAACTTCCCCACAAGTATTTCTGTCGTTCTGTTTCTTTGTTTGTATGTTGAAAGTATATGTATCTATGTTGCACTTTCTAACATACAGAGATGTCAGATCATGTCAATGCATGTTTCAGTTGCTAAATCTATTTCCACTGATCCACCTATAAGGTCCCTACAGATGACATCAATCACCATCTTGATATGCCCAGGGAAGCTCTCTGTTGTCTAATTTGTTGAAAATCGGAATACCTCATTCCTTAGTTCTTACTTGTTTCCGTGTCATGAGTTTCTACATAGGACCGATTACTGTTGGCACCAGTAAACATTGTGTTGTAGAAGATCTGCCATTGTGAGGGACACAGTTTCCCTGCATGCTAATGTTGAGTTTATTTATTGAGTGCCTAAGTCATCAAGGGGAGACACAGGTCTCCTTCTTTGCAAAATAATGAAGGCTTTTTCCTAGGACTTCTTTACAGTTGGTTGTTCACTTTACTGTGTGGGTTAGTTTATAAGAAGATCTGGGCTCTCCAAGCTTGATGATGTAAAAACTTATATGGGGTCGCAAACATTTTTTCCCTTGGGGGAAGACTGTGGTGCAGAAATTAACCTCAGCAGTTTTTGCGAAATTTCCTTTGCTGCCCATAATTTCCCAGGAAACACTGTGGACTCTCTAGTCCTCATGTAGAAAATGGATGCTTTGAGACACAGGTGACTCCAAAGAGGAGATAGCTGTGACAACCTCAAGTATGTCTGGGAACAGCATGAATTTTTTTCTTGTTTGCAAGGTGTGCTAAGAGATTTGAAAGGATTCTTTTCCCAGGTATTGCAGAGGGGCATGTGCTCTAATGCCTTCAATTCCATGGGTGATGGGCATTGGTTGGAGGATCATCGCATTGAAGGGGCCCCGGCACTGCAGAAATACTGACCTGTTTCCACTACAAGGAATGGACTTCATCTAAACCTGCACCCAGACGTTTTTTTTAGGAAAAGACTGCAGGAGCCGTGTGTACACACATCTCAGGGACTCCCGCCATGTTTATCTTCTGTGCAGCAGTCATTGTCATTGATTATAATCAAGATGTTTTGTGGCTTCCTGTAGCTTCTCACATGTTCCCATCAGAGCCATTGGTGCTCTGGCAGCAAAACTAAGAGGAAAACAAAGGGAGTCTTTATGCCGGAGATGTGGCTTTTGTCACCCAGTCAATATTCCAGTGGGATTGTGTGAAAGTTCTTCATTGTTTGTTACATTTTCTCTAACTGAGAGGAGACTCTCACCCAGAGATCATAAGAATGTGGACTGAGCCCCAACTAGTTTGCCTCAGTGGATAGAGCATCATCCTGCAGACTCAAGGGTCCCAGGTTCGATTCCACTCAAGGGCATGTACCTTGGTTGTGGGCACATCTCCAGTTTGGAATGTGCAGGAAGAAGCTGATCAATGTTTCTCTCTCATTGATGTATCTAACTCTCTATCCCTCTCTATCCCTGTCTTTTCCTCTCTGTAAAAAATCAATAAAATATATTTATTAAAAAAACGAATGTGGATTGAATATAGAGTTGAAAATCCTGTTGTTTCAAAGTAGGCAAACGTACATTTGTTTTATCTTGAAGCATTTTTGAAACACTATAATGAGTAATTTGCATGTGTTAAGTAGGGTTTCATAAATCTTGACATGTGCTTGTAACTGAAACCTTCATTATACTCATAATACTGATCATATTTGTCACTGTAGTTGCCTCATGGTCTTGTATATCTATCCTTCTTCACAGTTTTCCTGGTAAACATGGATTTACATTCCATTTAAATAGAGAACTTTGCTTTTTCGCAGTATTTTTCTCCTTTAATTTAAGTTTCATAGATTTTTGGAGATTTATTAAAGATATATTAGTAACTCGTTTTTTTCCCCCCCTATGTATTTTATTGATTTTTCACATGGAGGAAGAGAGAGGGATAGAGAGTTAGAAACATCAATAAGCTGCCTCATGCACACTCCCCATTGGGAAAGTGTCCCCAACCAAGCCAACCAAGGTACATGCCCTTGACCGGAATCGAACCCGGGACCTTGGAGTCCGCAGGCTGACGCTTTATCCACTGAGCCAAACCGGTCGGGCAGTAACTCGTCTTTTTTTTTGAGAGATATTCTTTTTGTTGTTAATCCACACCCAAGGATATTTTTCCATTCATATTTTTGGAGAGTGAAAAACACAGGAAAAGACAGAGAGAAACATTGATGTGAGAGAGAGACACATCATTTGATTGTCACCTGCATAAGCTGTGACGGGCAGAGGCTGGGAACCAGTCTTCAAACAAGGTTCATGCCTTTGATGGGAATCAAATCTGGAAGCCTTTGGTGTGTAGGCCTATGCTCTATCGAGAGCCAAACAAGCTAGGACTCTGATAGATGCTCTTATCTTTGAATATTTGAGCATTATGTTGTCCATTTTAATAAATATTTGGTCACTTTTAATAAGTAGGTACATTTTCAAATATAATTCCTTATATAGATATGTTGTTTACCTTTGTCAGTGGGACATCTGCAGGCTCCCAGACTGCAATAGGACAGAGGACAGGCTGAGGAATCCCCACTAAGTGCATGAATTTCGTGCACTGGGCCTCTAGTTTAAATGTACAAACCAGGACATCATGATTTCCTTCACTGTAAGGAGGATTCTTGGGCCTTGCCTAGATCCCCAGTATGGAGCATAAAGGAAGTAGCTGATCCATGTTTCTTTCTCAGCATTGATTTTTTCTGTCCCTCTATCCATCTCTTTTGACTCTAGCTTCTCCCTGGAGAGACATTTCAGGAAGGCACTTCTCACTCCCCTGATACCCACAAGCACCTTTGTCTTTGGGTGCATTTTAGTAAGAAATGGGACCTACAAGAAGGCACTGACTCTGGTGTAGGGAGGCAGGTGCTGTGGGCACTGTGTTCTCATTGTGGTGGGCCCCACCTGGGAATCTACATAAGACTCATTAGGGCTCCCTGAATCTCAGTTGGCTGAATGTGACATGCAGATGATTAATGGTGCTTACTCTGACCTTCCAAGATCAACGAAAGTACTAAGCTGAGTTCTGGTTGCCAGGATTAGACTGAGATTTTTGAGCATTTTCTCTTTTAATTCTCACAATAACCTGGGTAAGTGAAAACACATCAAGTTGCTGAAAAAATTCCGTATCTGAAAAATGAAGTCAGCTCCCCAAAATTACACCACAGCAAGTGGCAGATTCAAGGGACTGGATTTAAAGCATTATTTTCTCTAGTTTCAGACACAGTGTACCGCTGATGTGCAGCCCTCACTGGAACAGGGACAGTCTGAAGACTAGGGTGGCTCAGTGCAGCTCCTGTTTCCATGGTTACAGTTATGTGTTTCCTCCCATTCCGTTTACATCTCAGCACTTCCCTTAGCTCCCTGTGTTCAGGGCAACACCATAATTTCTCACTGCAGTGGTTTCTCTAGTGCAGTGGTTTTCAACCTTGGCTGCACATTAGAATTACCTGGGAATATTTTTTTTTTAATATTTTATTGATATTTTGCAGAGAGGAAGGGAGAAGGATAGAGAGCCAGAAACATCGACGAGAGAGACACATCAATCAGCTGCCCCCTGTACACTCCCCACTGGGGATGTCCCCGCAACCAAGGTCCATGCCCTTGACGGGAATCCAACCTGGGACCTCTCAGTCTGCTGGCCAAAGCTCTAGCCACTGAGCCAAACCGGTCAGGGATGGGAATCTTTTTAAAATCCTGATTTCTGGGCCTCATCCTCTGTAAATTGTTTCTTTGTTACTAATGTTGTGGCCTCACCCCTAACAAAGAAACAGAATTTCCAGTAGATAAACCTCAGAAATCAGGATTTAAAGAAAAAGATTCCCAGGTGATTTTGATGGTTAGAACCACTGCCCTAGGGTAACATTTCATAGTGATTGCAATTTATCTGCCTCCCCTTTGACCCCCGCACAGAGTTGGACCCTCAGGAGACCCCGGTTATTTGGGTTGGGTCTCTGCACCTTCACCCCCATGTTGAGTGTCATGCTGTGATCCCATCCACGGTGATGAATTTCTTGCCTCAGATTGACCCTTCAAAGGTCCTCCTATGTGGCACTGACATTCACCCTGCAGGAGTGGATACAATTGGATATGAATTCTGGGTCCTAATATTTGGAAACAATGCTAGAGTCCTACATGATCCTGGTCTCAGAGGATAGGCGATCACCACTTCTTCATGCATAGAATCAACTGGCCATTTGATTCTATCCTCTGTATCCCTACTGGCTGAATGACAGAATGGCTCTCACAATGTTTACTCACCAGCCAGGATCATGTTCTGGACCCCCATCCTCCTTCCCAGTCTCCTGTGTGTACACCATGGGTCTTTGGGTTGAGACAGAGTTCTTTTGAACACAAGCTGTCACCACTTTGCACAGCACACTGGGCCTCCACTGAAGTTCTTACAGTGCTTTACCTGACAATCTACCCTAACTGACTGCACACACAACAGTTTTTGACTGTAGGTAAAGGTAATTAATTCTTCCAATAACGGTGTTTGCCATTTTGACCAGTTGCTGTGTTTTTTTCTGAGATGTTTCCATGTCTACGGAGGTTTACATGATAATAACTTTTTGGTTGTATTTCCTCTCTTAATCTATATTATTTAATTTAATTACTAGGACAACCAAAGACCTAGAAAAAAAGAAGGGAATATTATTTTGCCCCTACAATGTCATTTTCCTCATTTTGATCCTCTTAACTCCTCAGAATAACAAAATAGTCTTCAGGTTTGGCTGGCAATGCAGGCTGTGAATGAATTCAGACCTAAATGAAAACATGAATAGAGGAAGTTTATTTTACTTTCCAAGTGAATAAAGGACCAAGTATTTCTAGTCCGTACAGGGCAGGGATAAAGGGTGGCTTCTGCTTTTCACCAGTGTCTGTTAATTGACAAGGAACAGAGGAATCTTGGAATGCATGAAGTACAGTAGATAGGAGGGGCTGTCTAGAATACTTAGTTTCCTTTCCGGAGACAGTCTGGCAGATGTATAGGGAGGTGACTTATCAGTACTTTCAACAAGCGTATAAAATATGACTAGAGAAAAAGTTACAAAAAGTTCAAAAGAGGCTTGTTGGATGGGGCAGAGAGAAGGAAACTTTCTACTCGCTAGAGACTCCTAACTGGGAATTATATCTGAGGTGTGACCAGGGAGGAGGGGTAGCAAGAATGTAGCCTTGAAAGTGACTAATCTTCAGTGGTTTGAACTCAGTTGTTTAATTAGGTAAGCCAACTATCTTGGGGATTAATTAGCATGTGCTTCTCATTAATTGTGAAAGACCACAGAAAAGAAAAATACATTTTTCCTTTCCTTACAAGTACCTTCACCACATTTAGAACCCAAAGCTTTATTGACCCGAAGCTTAAGTACTTGTAGGAGTCCAAATAGAGGGACTCCAGCAATATGGGGGCATTCTGTTCAGGAGGATGTGAACAATGAGTCAGCCCATAAATAAAGCACCCATTGAATTTTCTCCTCAACTGACAAGTTCCTTTTAATTGAATTTTTTATTTTATTTATTTTTTAATACATATTTTATTGATTTTTTACCAAGAAGGAGGGTGAGGGATAGAGAGTTAGAAACATCCATGATTTAGAGAAACATTGATCAGGTGCCTCCTGCACAACTCCCCATTGGTGGCCTGCAAGAAAGGTACACATGCCCTTGAGCGGATTCTAACCTGGGACCCTTAAATCCATAAGCCGATGCTTTATCCGTTAAGCCAAACCAGTGAAGCCTAATGTAATTTTTTATTTTATTGATTTCTTACAGAGGCGAAGAAAGAGGGATAGGATAGAGAGTTAGAAACATCTATCAGCTGGGTTCTGCACACCCCCTACTGGAGATTTGCCCACAATCAAGGTACATGCCCTTGACTGGAATTACACCTAGGACCGTTCAGTCCCCGGGCCACCACTCTATCCACTGAGCAAACCAGTGAGGGCTAAACCAACAAGTTCTAAGCCCCCATGTTGTCAAAATGATGAAACATACTAAACCTAGTAAGCTCAGAGAGCCTGGCATGTCATGGCTAATCTTACAATCTCAGAGGCCAAAAGTAACCATATAAGTAAGTTTGAAGTTAAAACTTTCTAAGTAAAAGTAAGCCACAGGGGTAGTTATGTCCAAGCCTTGTTGTTTTTTTTTGTTTTCCAAAGGTCAGATTTTACATTATTAAGCCTGTCTATTGGCTTTTTGCATCTGGGATAATATTCCATTGGATTTTTCAGGGAAATTTCCTTTTTACAGGCTCCTAAGGCCCAATCTCCCAACAGAGAAGACCACACAGCCCCCATTATTATTGTTATTGTGTTAAATATTAAGTGTTAAATATACTATAACATTTAAGAAGAAATTTATATCTTTTTTTTTTTACTTTTTAACACTTCCATAAATTACCCTCCTTAACTCTTCTCCCTAATTTATCACCACTGAATTTCATGTAACCCCCTTATATTTTCTTTTTTCAATGTAATGTATGAAATTGGTGGAAAACTGCAATTCTCCTAACTCAATCTCTTGTTATTTTGCTTCCTGGCAATGTCGCAGGCTTGGGTCAAATAAACTGAGAAAATTTCTCCACAGCTTTGGACATTTCTTATAACAACAGCAAAAGCAATCGACTCATGGGAAGCAGGAGAAAGTTACATGGAGGGGTATCAGTATTTCCCGGTAGACCATGGACAGAAGACAGGTTTATAAATACAAATTTAGAGCAGACCCAGTACACAGAGAGCTAGAGCTTTCCCATTGCTTTCAGAGAACAGAATAAAGTGTTCAAGGCTCAGGTGACTGTTTTTACTTTGTGTATGTGTGTGTGCTTGTGCTCAGTCCACACCTGTGGATGTTTTTCCTTTTTATTTTTAATCTTCCCCTGCTTCCCTTTTTGTGATTCTGCACTCCATTCCATGCTTTAATGCAGGGGTCCTCAAACTTTTTATTTTTATTTTTTTTAGTTTTTTTAAAAAATATATTTTTATTTTTCACAGAGAGTAAGAGAGAGGGATAAGGAATTAGTAACATCAGTGAGATAGAAACACCGATCAGCTGCCTCCTGCAGCCTCCCCACTGAGGATGGGCCCACAACCAAGGTACATGCCCTTGAATGGAATTGATCCTGTGACCTTTGAATCTGCAGGCCAACGCTTTATCCACTGAGCCAAATCGGTCAGGGCCTCAAACTTTTTAAACGGGACAGTTCACTGTCCCTGAGACCTTTGGAGGGCCGGTCTATAGTTTAAAAAAAGAACTATGAACAAATTCCTATGCACACTGTACATATCTTATTTTTTCAATACATTTTATTACTTTTTTACAGAGAGGAAGGGAGAGGGATAGAGAGTTAGAAACATGGATGAGAGAGAAACATCGATCCGCTGCCTCCTGCACACCTCCTACTGGAGATATGCCTGCAACCAAGGTAACATGCCCTTGACTGGAATCGAACCTCGGACCTTTCAGTCCGCTGGCCAAGGGTCTATGCACTCAGTCAAACCGATTAGGGCAACACATATCTTATTTTAAGCAGGAGAGTCAGTGGTGGCAAAAACACCCTCATGTGGCCTGTAGGCCATAGTTTGAGGATGCCTGCTTTAATGTCTCTGAATTCACTCCATTCATCAGGTTTTTTTTATTAGATTCTACATATGAGTGAGATCAAGTGATATTTGTCTTTCTCTGTTTGACTCATTTCATCTAGCATGATGCTTTCCAAGTCCCTTAATACTGTGTGAAAGGGGAAGAGATTCTTCATTTTTATTGCTGCATAGTATGCCATGGTATAAATGTAGCACAGTTTTCTAACCATTCATCTACTGATGGGTACTTGGTCTGTTTACAGATCTTTACTATTGCAAATTGTTGTGCTATGAACAGAGGGGTGCATACCTTCCATCTGATTGTTTCGGGTTTCTTTGGAGATCTTCCTAGAAGTAGAATCACTTGATCAAATAGCAGTTCCATATTACATTTTTTGCAAAAACTCAAAACTGATCTGCATAATGGCTGTACCAGTTTGCATTCCCACGAACACGGGACTAAGATTCTCTTTTTTCCACCTATTCCCTAGCACTTGTCCTCTGTTTATTTGTTGATGGCAGCCATTCTGACAGTTGGGAGCTGATACCTAATTATTGCTTTAATTTGCATCTCTCTGCTGATCAGTCACTCTGACCGTTTTCCACATGTGTCTTCGCCATCTTATCCTCACAGCCCGGGCAGAGCTGACACAGTGGATGACTTCAGAAGCAGATGCTCTTAAGTATGATTGTCTGTTTTTTGAAATTAACTTTGTACAATGGATTCAATGGAGGCATGTTGGGAACCATAAAAGAGATTGACTTACATAAAGCTAACTTAAAAAGTTTAGGCAAAACCTTCTAGTTATCAGATCTGCGGTTTTAGCCTACAGCCAAAGATAGACATCTTCTGCCCTGAAGTGACGACTGCCATTCCAGAGTCTGCTGTAACCCTGCAGATAGGCTAATTCCCATAAACCTCCTTACCCTCCCCCATCTCCTAAAGTATATATTGTTCTGCTGTACAAATAAAATTTTGAGGCTTGATCAGAACCCTATCTTGCCTCCATTCTTCGTGTCTCCTATCCTTTCATTCCCTTGCAGGAACCGTTGCGGAAGTCCCCACGTTGCATGTCCCCACGTTGCACTCCTCTGAGTCTCAGAATCTTTTCTAGTTGTAGGATTTTCACACAGCCAGCCTTCCTGTGGATGCGAGTGGTGTCCATGTGTTCTTTTCGTGGTTTTTCTGAAATAGTTTTTCACGGTTGCATTTACGGTGTTTACCTTCTGCCGCCATCTTGCTGTCTTCCTCAGCCTGTTTTCTTGGTCGCCGCTCGGTTTACCCACCCTGCGAGTCAGACCTGAGTGTTAGGTAAGTGAACGCAGTCTTTTGGATAGGCATCTCTCTCCTCCTTTCTCTCTCCTTCCTCTTTTTCCTTCCTTGCTCGCTGCCTTCCCTCACTCTCCTGCCTTTAGTCCACTTTGAGCGCTCTCTTGGCGTCTCGGGGAAGAGTGAAAGGTACCTGAGATTGCCTGAGAGGACTCCGAATCACCCTGGTTTGTCCCCTTGTTTCGTCCCCCTTGGTTGACCCCGGGCCGAAAACCCTGAGTTCACTTCGTCTTAGTGGTCGCTCTCCTGGCATGGGGCTTATACATCCCGACCTATGACACGTGAACAGGGGCCTCCTTTGTGAGGTAGAGGTTCGTTGATCTTCCCTGGCGGTTCGTCTCACTGTGGACTCCTGGGCTGACCTGGCACGGGGGTTATACGTCCCGGAGGCTTACGTGG
>PVJC01041664.1:0-15255 GCA_004026665.1 Murina feae
CTATTAAGCATGTTAGTGTTTTCTTCTTACTTCAAAACAGGAAATATGAATGTATGATCCCAATATCATCAACCACACTTTTGGAATGGGGGTTAAAAGTACCCCTTTCATTTCTTGCTCCTTCGCCCCCTAAAGTTGGAGAAGACCAAGAATGACTAATTGTGGAATCGAGATATTTCAAATATCCTTGTAGGATTTGCTAACATTGACTCCAGGACATAGACCACAAAACCAGTGTTTGGTTTTAGGTACTAAAGGCTAGTATTATGTACTCTGAGCACATTCAGCCCTTCTTTTGCTGATCCTCTCTGTATAAGCCAGGATAAGAATCATGTTGTATTCTTCTGATAGCTAGAGTGTCTAATATAATGCTAGTGCTCAGTGCTTATTAAACAAACGAATAGCACGCCACTTTTGACAGAGGATGTGCTCTGTATTTCTCTTGTATCTATAACTTCCCTCTTTATGCAGAACAAGAGCACAGAGCTGAAGGGAAATATGGCCCGTGGGCTTGATCTGCTCCTAGTTTTACTTACTTCTATAGGCTGATTTTTAAAATTAAATATCCTTCTATGTTCCTTGAGTATCTTGCTAAATGTTTTCATCTGTCTGTTCCTTGCATCCTCTCACTCTGTCTCTGAATATCATCTGCTTCCTTAACTGACCATAATAAGATCTGAAATAGGTACCTGTGCACATTCATGAACATGCTTACACACCTAATATCAAATTCATAGTAAGTGTGCAACACAGCCCTGTAGAAATGTATTTTTCAAATGAAATGATACATATGCAAAAGCACTTTGTAACTGTATATTGTACAAATGTGAAGGATCATTAGTTTTGAAGTTTTACTTTTCTAGTATGTAACTTTTATTTATTCATTTGAATTTTTGTGAGTTTATTTGAACCAAATTTTAGACAATTGCCAGGAAGCAGAATCTCAATGTTTGGGATATGATCTGGAGAATGGTGTAACCTCTAGGAATGGATAAAAAGTAAAATGATAAACACATACTTCTTTTACTTAGATGGTACAGGATAGTTAACAGTCAACAATTAATCCTATATAATAAAAGCCTAATATGCAAATTGTCCCCTCAACTGGGAGTTCGACCACTCGTTATGACGTGCGCTGACCACCGGGGGTGACGTGGGACATGGTGGGTGTCAGCAAACATGTCTTGCTGGCTACCTGGTAGTGGAGGTGACGGGGACAGAGGTGTGGTGAGAATGCGGGATGTCTGCTGAGCTCACTCTCATTCTCCTTGCTCCCCACCCCCCACCCCCCCCCCAGAAGCCAGGGGTTGCATGCCAGGGAAATCCCCATGCTCAGGTGCCATGCGCCTGCGAAGAGCCTGCTCCGCACCCACCCGCCTCTTTCGGGTGAGCCGGGCCACAGTTGCCAGGCCCACAACTGCCAGGACCATAGGGGCCAGTCAGGCTCCCTGTGGGTTCGAGCAGGAGTCGGTCTGCAAGGCGGGCCAGGAGAGAGAGGACTGCCCTCCCGGCTTCCGTGCGGCAGTGTTGGGTGGCTCAGGGGTCCACACTGCACCCCAGCCCATGGCATCTGGCTGTGCTCACAGCATCTCTGCATGGGGACTCAGGCACCGTGACTTGGGTGGAGGGGGACACACAGTGGCCCAGGGTTCCAGGTACTGCCCAGGGCCCAGAGGTCAGCTGAGACCTGCCCTTCCATGCCAGATGCTCATGCTTTGATCGACAGCCAGGCCTAGGGACCGCACCCACGCACGGATTTCATGCACCGGGCCTCCAGCATAACAATAACAATGAAGGAATTTATGATCTCCAGTCCTGGTGCCCAGGTGCATTTGGTTGTGCTCCAAGAGGTCTGGAAACAGGGAAGTTGCAAGTTACTCTGACATGTTATCTTAGATATAAAAAGACAATAAGCTC
Source organism: Murina feae (assembly GCA_004026665.1). NCBI lineage: Eukaryota > Metazoa > Chordata > Mammalia > Chiroptera > Vespertilionidae > Murina > Murina feae. The sequence goes on from PVJC01041664.1 coordinate 1,918, forward strand.
AGCTGAGGTAAAGATTGACCTTGTCAAGGAAGATACCGGCCTAGGATATGACTTCCCACCATGACTGCTTTTAGTTAAAGTTTTAATTTTAGACCATCCTTTGTAGTTACTGAGTTTGTAAGACTGCCACGCAGGCCTTCCCTGAGCTTATCAGGTTACCATGTGGCCCCTTTTGTCCTCATATCCCTCTTTTGGTCATAAATTAATCCAAAGGATGCATCGATGTCCAAATTTTTGGGTAGATAATGGAGTCTGACCGTGTCTAGCACCTAACTTTAAAAGTGAACAAGTCTAACACCTGAATCTTTTCCTCTTTTAAAAAATAAAACCATGACCAACAAAAAGATATTAAAATAAGTCTTCCTTTGTTTCTATCTAGTACTCAACTGATTTTTCACTTAACAGAAGTTTATTCTCACTACAATGAACTTTTAAAGGAAAATGCCAAAACCTAATCAGGTCTCTGGAATACTCACACGATGCAAGGAGGCAGAAACATAGAATGTTAAAGCCAAAAGGAATTGTGATTATTTAAGCCAATCCTTTCCTTTTGCAGATGGGGAAACTGAAGTCCAGAAAGGGAAAGTAAATTATCTAGGACCACAGAGCTCAATGGCAAAGATATTATTAGCCACAGCCTCCCTTTCACAACCATGTTACTTCGCCATTTACCCCAGAGTAAGAGGAAAACTGGTAAAAACTCGTAAGACAAAAGGAAAATATTTTTCCCTTTTCCAAAACTTAGCTTGGTGACCTAAGTCACCTCCTGAGATTTGTTGACCTTGAATTGTAAGATCTACTCCATATTAAGTGACATCATTTCTTATATTAATATAAAAGCATTTTTCCATACATTGATAAAAGTAAAATGGCTGATATCCCAATATGACATTCCTGAATTCATTGTTTCAATAAAAAAGTGAAATTGTTTACACATGGCATGGAAATTTCACCTGTGATTCATACTGAAAAATATTAAATATCAAAAAACCATACTGAAATAACACTAAGCTATGTGTCCCTGAGCCAGTACATAGTCAACTGCCTGCCCCAGGTCCACGGTGGAAGGTGGGTGTTGAATTCTTTTCAGAGACCACAATGAAAATTTGTCTGCAAGTCTGATTTTAACCAAACAAAGGAAAATGTGGGCATTTGGAGCCTCGACCTAGGCCTTAACTCTTCATTTGCTGCACAGCACAATTATTTTTTATCACAGAATCTTAGAATATGAAAGCTTAAAGAGTCCCTGGAGATCATCGGCTCCACCCCCCCGCCTCCTTTTCATAAATGAAGAAACTAAAAAAAGAAGAAGAAAGAAACTAAGACTCAGTAAAGCAAATGTCCTGCCCAGGACTCAGAGCTGATAAAGGCCAAAGCCAACGCTAGAACCTAATAACTCCAAATTCTTTCGCCATGTCATCCTTTAAATTTTCAACCAAATGTGATCAGCCAAAGAACATATATGTACATATGCATGGGCCATGGGCACAGACAACGAAGTGCGAAAGTCCAGGGAGAGGGAGTGAGGGCTGAAGGACAAAGGTTGGAGGGAGGGAGAGGAAATGGGGAACAACTGTAAGAGTGTTAACAATTAAATTAGAGAAAAGAAATTCACACATAATACAAATACATTAATATCTAAAATAATAAAACCTTAATATGCTAATTAGACCAGACAGCTGAATGACCTTCCAGAAGTCCTTCTGGATGTCACCGCAGCGGCAGGGCCCAGGCAGAGGTGGTTAGGGCAATCAGGCAGGCAGGCAGGCAGAGTGGTTAGGGGTGATCAGGCAGGCAGGCAGAGTGGCTAGGGGCGATCAGGCAGGCAGGAGAGCAGTTAGGGGCAATCAAGCAAGTGGTTAGGGGCGATAAGGCAGGCAGGCAGAGGGGTTAGAGGCGATGAGGCAGGCTTGCAGAGTGGTTAGGGGTGATCAGGTAGGCAGGCAGGTGAGCAGTTAAGAGCCAGCGGTTCCAGACTGCAAGAGGGATGTCTAACTGCTATACATCCCCTGGTGGGTCCCGGACTGTGAGAGGGTGCAGGTTTCGATGAGGGACTTCCCAACCCCTCATGCATGGATTTCGTGCACCATACCTCTAGTTTAAAATAAAGTACATGTACTGCTTAATAAGTTGAAACTACTATAAAGCATATAATGAAAAAGCAACAGCTCTCTGCTCTTCAGCAGCAACTACTTTTTAAAAAAATACATATTTTATTGATTTTTTACAGAGAGGAAGAGAGAGAGAGTCAGAAACATCGATGAGAGAGAAACATCGATCAGCTGCCTCCTGCACCCCTTCTACTGGGGATGTGCTTGCAACCAAGGTACATGCCCTTGACTGGAATAGAACCTGGGACCCTTCAGTCCACAGGCCGACTATCTATCCACTGAGCCAAACCGGTTAGGGCAGCAGCAACTACTTTTAACCGCTTCTTTTCCATATCTCTGAATAATATACTTATATTAATATTTCTTATTCTTCCAATTTTAGCCATCATCTACCAAGTTTTTACAATGAAATATAACAAGTTAGTTCTCCCATATTACTCTTCTCTTAGACTAACATTTTATCCCCTTACCCAACACAATATCTACTTTTCATTAAAGAACACAAAGATTTAACTCTGTATTCTCCCAAATACACTTCTTTTCCTCCTTCTCCGCTCAAGATATTCAAAATCACATTTTTTTGTTAAATCAATATTCAGTGTTTACTTTATGATACCTACAAAAATACTGTTTACTGCTGAGCTATATACTATTCCCCTTTTTTGTAGTTTTTGTTTGTTTTTCTTAAAGTGCTATTTGCTATTTTTTCCCACTTGTTGAGTACCTATCTTGTTGATAGTACTACTTGTTGAGTATCTATGAACCTATCACTAGATCCTCCCCAAACTAGGATAAAACCTTAAAATCATTCTCAATCTGATTAAAAACACCATAAAACCTGTTATGTCCATTTCCTCCCTTGGAGATAGCTCCTGAAGCATCCCTCTCTCTGCTCCAATCTGAACTGGCTGCTCTCTAGGCTTGGTCCATTGTTGTCTTCCAAGAACTTTCCTTCACCATTGCCGTGGACATTTTGCTTACTTCTCTTCTGTGTTGAAGCTGTTGTTTCCTAGATCTCATGACTTCTTTTTTGATTTACAGCCTCATCCTGGTGAAGCATATCCTAGAATAGCTTTCTGGGAAAGGAAAGCATAGGAGATATCTTTTCTGACATCTTGAATATTTACTAGTAAAAATACCTTTATTGCACTCTCACACTCGAATGATACTTTGAATGGGTATAGAATCCAAGGCTGAAAATAATTTCCTTCTGAATTTCTAAAGTATTGTTTTACTGACATTCCACTTTGCATATGGCAATTGAGAAACCTAGAGCCTTTCCAAGTTCTATGAGTCCACTCTAAATGCTCTAAAAATTATAGGCTATAACCAAATATTTAAGGCGTTTGATATAAAACTATGGTTAAGGTAGACACACAGTGTGAGTGAGGAAGAAACATCAACCCATTCGGCCCCATTTCTGGGTTTGGCCCACCTCCTCTGATGGTACTGGAAGTCAAACTTGGCTGAAAGAGTCAAATCTTTCCTGATTCACTTGAAGGCTGGTCTGATGGAAGAGTCTACGGGAGATATCTCTCTGGACACCTCGGGGTAAGTTTATAAAAAGAGAAGGGGTAGAATGGGGTTCCTTTTGGTACTATACTATGTCAGGTAGAGCTGACCACTATCAAATACGTTCCTACAGGGAAGGAACAAATCTAAATGTGCAGTAAGTAATTCTTTAACAAGTTAACACTCTAGTAAAAAAAGGAAGGAAAAAAAGGAGCAAGGTCAAGGAGAGAAGGACAAGGATAAGAAAGAAAGGAGAGAAAGAATTATATTTCCTAAGTTCCTACACACCCTAATCATTCATCCAACAAGTATTTATTTAGTGTCCACTGGGTGAGCACTGTGATTCGTTCTCTGTCTTCGGAATGATGGCCCTGGACTCACTGTTCTCACAAGAGAAAGGGGTGGGAACCTTTTTCTGCCAAGAGCATGTGGATATTTACAGCATCATTCTCAGACCATACAAAATTATCAACTTAAAAATTAGCTTGCCATGTTGGTCAAACATTTAACTAGCTTGCCCATAATGCCTTGGCAGGGCCAGACCAAATGATTTTGCGGGCCTCACACAACCGTGTTCCCCACCCCTGCCACAGAATGCATATAACCTTGAGCAAGTTACTAGTACATAACCAATTGCTGCCTTGCCTATAAAACAAGACCAACAATATTTGTCTCATAAGATTGTTGTAAGAGTTCAATTAGGACTTTTATAGAAAAAGGAAGCTTCTGAGGCCTGATTTTTAAAGGGTATTCATTAAAAACAGCTGAGGGCCTAGAAGGCCTAAAGCGCCAAGCTCAAGAGTTGGAACTTCATCTTTCTTGTCAGCAGTTAGAATCGACTACAGGGTTTTAAGCAGGAGAGTGAAGGAGGGAAACAACTCCAGAGACAACTGGAAAGGACAGGTTAAAAGACTGAAGTACTCCTTTCTTTAAGAAATCTTACTGCGTGTTCCATCAAAACCTGCCCTCACCAACTGTCATCAATGCAACGCAGCTCCTTCTGCTCTCACTTCTGATTGGGAAAAGCAGATGCCAAGAAACCCAGGCAAATAAAATATTGCTGTGGGTCTAACTGCCTCAAATTAGTCTCTGAAATAAACACCTTTTGTAACAACTTCCTACTGCACCACCACCCAAAGAGTGTAAGCAGTTTTTAAGAGGAATTTTGGTTTCAATTAGCTTGAATTTCAGCTTAACTCTGATTGGTTTAGAACTCCATGGGGGCAATTAAATTTTTGTGCAACTATAGTAGGCTACTAGGTGAAAACTACACATAGACGATAGGTTAGATGGGAAGTGGGGAGAAGCTATGTTCAGTGGTTTCCCTGGAAAAATGAACAAATGCTACTGTGTACTAGCAAGAGAAAATTCCTATACTAAAGTAACCAGGAAGGGCTGGATGTATAGTTACTGGAACAAGCAAAAAGAAAGAAAAGAGCAAAGGATACACTTAGACTGCAACAGACAATAGCCACGTCAGTAACATCAACCATCTTCTCTCGGTTTCCTCTCCCACACCACCTTTCTGAATAAAAATAGAGTATTTTTCCAAAGCTTCATGCTGGTTCCATCCCAAAACACTATATATTCACTGTGAGTTTCACCAAATAGGACATACCAACTATGAAGTTAAAGCTCTTGTAGTTGAAATTAACTAGTTTATACAGCTTGATAAATGGTGCTCCATTTACTAGGTAAGACTAGTAAATGCAGCTTCGGAGATCATATTTGAAAGTAAAGTGTGATTGTTCTTCTGAGAAATATATGTTGAATTCTTACTCAGTGAGCATCTTCCTATTGAGCTAAGACACCTAATTTAATATCAAAGTGCTCAATTTTATCTTTATTTTATAAACACACAATTTTTCCAGGCCAGGAAAGACTCCGGGGGTTCAAGAATCATTTTGGCATTTAGGTTTTGGCAGGAGAAATTCAGTTTAGACAAAACACACACATGCACATGCACACGCACATGTGCACACTCGCATACACACTTCCAAACTACACAAGGCCACTTATTGCGTGGCTTATTAGTTCCATATGGGGCTGGAACTAAGATGCATGATATGTTTGATACAAACCGTCTGTTACCGTGAGGGAATGTGGATTAATACAATGCTTCAATAAAGGATACTAAAAGATCAACACTTCCGTGATGGGATTACAATGAATTTGACTACAAAGAGAACTGTTCTCGAGGAACTAAAAAAAAATAAGAAATTAAAAATGCACATATGCATCAAAGACTTAACTTCACAGTTCTGGCTTATGTAGTTAGGAATCTCTATAGGAGTAGTTATCAATATTTCAATTCATTTTTAAATGTTAAGGTTTCGCTGACATAAAAAGAACTAGATGAAGAGCTCAAAAAACGGGCACCACCATGTCAAAAATGAAATCTGCCTTCCTAGAAGAAAATACAACTCTTTCAAAGATACGGAAAAGCTGCCTAAAGAATACTTAATATGAGCAATAATATTGTTTCTTGCAGTGAGTTGATGTAATATCTACCACTAAGGAAAAGTGTAAGAACTTGATTATGAGCCTCTAGTTGCAAGAACCACCTAAATATTTTTTCATCCCCATCTATAAACCATGCCAGTTCTTTTCCAAAATTGATATGTTATAAGGTAAACACTGGACACCACTTAGGCCTGCCATTCTGAGGTCTGAAAAGCCTAAAAGTCAAATTTAAAAGCTCTTAAGTCTAAGAAATGGAGAAGTTTCTTCCATTCCTCATTCCAATCATACCACCAACTATGCTTAGAATTCGGGATTCATATGAGAGCTAAATGGCACCTTTGAGAGCATAAGGTAAGGGAGAGATTAAGTGGCCTATCTAAGGTTGAACACACTGAACCTAGGAAACAGAATCTACATTTGCTGAGTTCTAACCATGGGCTCTTTTCTTTATATCATAAATTGTATTTATGAGGCCAGGTTATATTTGAGTTAAATTATCATTATAAAATATGTTACGTTAAAAACACTTCAATTAAAATAGACCTTTGCTTCAGAAGCTTATGTTCGTTAGAAAACAACCGGAAGCACGATTAAACTGATGCATCTCCGGAGTCAGCATGATCGGTGTGGTCTCTATTACTGCCAATCTTTGTGAGTTTTGAAAGAGCTCAACAAGCTTATTGCAAGTGGGTAAGCAAAGCAGAATGGGAAATTTGTTAAAGTTAGGTAAATCAGACCCCTACTAGCAACTGGAATCAGCTTTAAATAACAAAGGTTGCCTGCTGGCGTGGCTCAGTGGTTGAGCATCCAACCTATGAACCAGAAGGTCACCTTTCGATTCCTGGTCAGGGCATATGCCTGGGTTTCAGGCTCAATCCTCAGTAGGGGGCATGCAGGAGGCAGCCGATTAATGATTCTCTCTCATCATTATATGTTTCTATCTCTCTCACTCTCTCTTCCTCTCTGAAATTAATAAAAATAAAAATTTTCAATAAATAAATAAACAATGAAAATTCTTTTCCCTAAGGCTATGTGAGCGGACAAACAAATAGTCAGATCCATTCGAGCAGATATTCATCCGTCAGGTCTAGCAAGCTCAACTTTGGCTCCCTGCCCTCATGTTGTTAGTTCTGCACCCTCTGATTTATCCCAAACTACCGTGTATTGACTTTGACCCAAACTGGATTTCTGATTCCCTTGGTAGCTAAACTTTGCTCTTTAAACTGATCAAACTCAGCATTTCTGCTTCCAATTCACTTTTATGCAATCTTGATGTAAAGAACTGTCTCAGATAAAGAAGATCACAGTCTAACAGGGCAGAGACAGTTTTCTAGAATGTCTTGTAAATGGAATCATGGGATATTTTGCCTCTCCTTGTCTGCCTTCTTTCATTTGTATTTTTGAGATTCAGTCATATTCCTGCATGTATAAATAGTTCATTCCTTTTCATTGCTGAGTGGGATATGCCACAAATTGCATATATATACACCAGTTAATAAACATTTGGGTTTTTTCAAGTTTTGGCTATTATGAATTAAGGTGCTATAGCATTTGATTTGCACCTGTGTATAGCTTAGGGTTTTGTGTGGACTTGTATTTTTATTCTTCTTGGAGCAATACCTTGGAGTGGAATTTCTAGACTGAATGGTAGTATATGTTTATTTTTAAAATGCCAAACTGTTTTCAAAGTGGCTATACAATTTTGTATTCCCCTAGCAATGTGTGCTTCAGTTGTTCTGCATCACTTAAGTCTGTTATCATAAATTTGATTGTACAAAGAATACAGAAGCCCATTCTGGCCTTTCCCCAGGAATGTACAGTGACCACAAATACCTGACATGACAATTTGAAAAAATTACTTAATTCAGTTCAACAATGATTACAGAACAGCCTGTATGTGTATGTGTGTGATGGTAGTGATAGGTGAAAGAATAGGTATGTATATGATGTTGTTTATAATAAGGGAAATTGGAAAATAATTTGAATATATGCTAGGCCTTTGGCCAGGTTCTATGGTAGAATGATAATTGTGTTAATGATAACAAAAATAATTATATAGCTGATAATGTTTACTGAGTAGTTTAATTATGCCAGGCATTATGCTAAACATTTCACATTATATTATTTCACTCGGTTTTCACAGTAGTTCTATTATGGTTTGAAAAAACTGAGACTTAGAGTTAATAAGTGGTAGAGCTTGAATCTGCAACCCTAGTTTGTCTGACTCTAGTGCTTTAAATTCCTACCATTTAATGATAATGGGAATATCAGTAGTAGCTACAGCTCTTCTCAGCATGTAATCTGTGCCAGGCATGGAACTTAGCTGCTTATTTATGTCATTTCACTTAATCTGCATAATAACCCCATGAGGTATGTCATGCAATTCTTTCTATGCACTTGAAGTTTAAAGGAGTTGCTTGAAATTTCACAGGTAAAGGGTCGAGGAGCTGAGATTTGAATTCAACTCTGATACTTTACATCCCAGTACAGTCTAAATATGGCTTACATGTTGGTTAGAACAGATGGTTTTCTCATTCTTCCTTTAATTCCAATACTGAGAGAGAGACCCCTCAACTCTTGAGACACATTCCTTCTCTTGATATCAGACATTTGACATAGTTACATCTCCACTTAGTTGTTGTTCAGCTAAGTTATACATATTTAGCCTTTTAAAATCTTTGCTTGGAAATCAATCCCCACAGGCTCTTCATCATTCTTTATGTCTCTGAACTCCCTCCAGTTTCCCTTAAAGAATCTGGTAATGAGGTGCCCTAAATGGAACACAGTTTTCCAGAATGCTCTTTTCTCTCATTAATGACTTTTTCCCTTAAAATATTAATTTTACTCTAATATCAACTTCATGCCTTTTAAGTTTTCCGGTGAAATTCTTCTGACTTCACTTGAATTATATTAGAGTCCAAGCCCATGTTCCCACTGTTTAGTCTCCCTGGTTGATCATAAATAAATGTAGCTTCAAAAAAAACAAAACATTCCCCCCAAACATAGCCCCACCCCAACAGCCATGAACTGCTGAGCTCACATTGCTCCTCCAACTGGACAGACACTCTGAAACTTTGGTCTGGAATAATTTTACTCATATTTTGATCTCACAATTCATTTAACAAGACACAAACAATTCATTAGATATGTACTGAATACCTACAATAGGCAAGGTATGCAAGGTGTGACTGGGTATGATGACAAACTGACCAGCCATGGGTGCCCCCCGACAGGAAGCTACCTCTTAACTGCATGATAACTAAGTGAACCTAGAGGGAAAGTACAACCTTCGATGAGAGTATGAAGGTGGGGTTAGCAGGCAAAGTGTTAAGATGGCTCTTAGAACCTTCATCCCTGTTGTTTTTCCTTTGGTTATTTTATGTTTACAGCAAAGGGAGATTATCTCGATGGGCCTGATCTAATCACACGAGCCCTTTTAAAAACAGAGACTTTTCTCTGGTTGGTAGCAGAAGAGAATGCTCAGAGGTCTGAACTGTGAGAAGGGCTTGAAGGGACAGCATTCGTCTGAAGATGGAGGGACCATGTGAGGAGGAATGCAGGATGCCTCCAGGACCAAAGGGTGGCCCCTGGCTGCAAGCCAGCAAGCAAATGGGGACCTAAGACCTACAGCTGCAAGGAGCTGGATTCTGCCAACAATTTAAATAAGCTTGGGAGTAAATAATTCTCGAGAGCCTCCAGATAAGAGCCCAGCGTGACTGACACCTTGATTTTGGCCTTGTGAGACCTGGAAGCAGAGAAACCAGATGAGCCCACCCAGATTTCTGACCTACAGAACTATGGGATAAAAATGGATGCTGTGTAAGCTGCTAAATTAATAGTAATTTGTTATGAAGCAACAGAAAACTAACGCAGGTGGAAAACAATACATCTACCCTTTACCTGAAGATATCTGGAGTGAATTCATGAGGAAAATGTGGCCTGAGCAGTGCCTTGGTGAACAGGTAATATATTTTTATTTTATTCTTATTCATTGATTTTAGAGAGAGAGAGAGGGAGAGGGAGAGGATGAAAGAGAGAGAGAGAAACATCCATTTGTTGTTCCCCTTGTTTATGTATTCATTGTTTGATTCCTGTATGTGCCCTGACCGGGGAATGAACTGACAACCTTGGCTTATGAGGATGATGCTGTAAGCAACTGAGCTACCCGGCCAGGATGGACAGATCACATTTGGTAAATCCACTACATGCCAGGTAAAATGGGCCCAGAGGTTTTCAGTTAGCAAGTAATGTTCTGACATTAAATACATGTGGGGGCATACTCCTCCAATGGCTCACTGAGGGCTCAGGGTACAGTCACTAAACAACATCCCCAGCTTTATCTATTTGTGGGAGTCTGAGTTTTGTTCTCCAGAGATTATGGTTCTCTAAAATGTTCTGGAAGATCTTGTCAGGCTAAAAGCCAAATCTGGATGTTCAAGTTTACGGAAGACAGACAGAAAAACTAAAAGAACACGTGAATAACTAGTTCAGAATAGGACAAAATATTTGATTGTCAAAGCAAAGCACACAGCATTAAGTGACCTTGTTTATCAAACTGGGGAAGCACAACACATGTGAGCTAGCTATATAAACTAGCTATGGGAACAATACCATGCCTGTCCCTCTCTGTTCTACCTTCAGTCTTAAACAGGACGAAGAAGACAAGCAGCTGTAATCAGCTATTCATTCAGTCAACGGACATTGAACACCTTTGATGTGCTAGGCCAAGGACTGAAGTTACAAAATGAAGGAGAGGCAGTCCCTGCATTTGAAGTAATCCTAATAAAAAGAAAAAGATATTTAAAAATGAGAACCATAATTATACTAAAGAATAATGAATATCACACTAGAGGAAATGACACAGAGGAGGGACACCTAACCACGTCTCGGGGAGACAGGGACATTGGAAAGGAAGTGATAACCTATCGGAGCCATGTAGTACAAGTTTGACTTTACTAGGTGAAAGGGTAGGGAAAGTTTTCCAAACAGAGGAAGCTGCATGTGTAAAAGCCCAGAAGCAAGAGAGAACATGGGAAACAGCAGTTTGAAATGGGAAAGACAAGGGTTGAGAGTAGAATAATGCAGGGTCACCACAAGAGAGAGCAGCCTAGATAAGAAAACTTTAAGCAAAGTTTCAGATTCTGAGGGTCCCAAAGGAGTAATCAGAATGCCAGACAACAGTGACAGGTGTGATGGAGAGTTTAACAGTTAAATGACCTGGAAGAAGGATATGGTTTTATACGAAGGAAACTGAATGGTCTGGAGAAATGGGCAAACTACCCATCCCTCCCTCCACCTTCATTACTTTCTTGCTTGGGGGAGAGTCAGAGTACAAGTCTCCAATGGAAAAGGTTACAGGTTTCAGTTAAGATGAAGAGATAAGATAACCAAATATTAAACTATATTATAAAGCCACTGTTCTCAAAACTGCCTGGTTGTGGCACAAGAACAGACATATAGACCAACGGAATAGAACAGAGAACCCAGAAATTGACCCAAACTATTATGCTCAATTAATATTAAACAAATGAGGCAAGAACATACAATGGAGTCAAGACAGTCTCTTCAATAAATGGTGTTGGGAAAATTGGACAGATACATGCAAATAAATAAATAAATAAATAAATAAAACTAGACCACCAACTTACACAAAAATAAATTTAAAATGGATAAAGGACTTAAACATAAGTTGGGAAACCATAAAAATATTAGAGGAATCCATAGCCAACAAAATATCAGATATATGTCATAGCAGTATCTTTACTAATATAGCTCCTAGGACAATGGAAACTACCAAGAAAATAAACAAATGGGACTACATCAAAATAAAAAGCTTCTGCACAGCAAAAGAAAACATCAACAAAACAACAAGAAAACCCACTGCATGGGAGAACATAATTGCCAATGCTATCTCTGATATGTGCCTAATCTCCAAAATTTATAGAGAACTCATACAACTTAACAAAAGGAAGATGAACAATCCAGACCTAAATAGACATTTTTCTAAAGAGGACATACAGAAGGCCAAGAGACATATGAAAACATGCTCAAAGTCACTAATCATCTGAGAGATGTAAATCAAAACAATGAGATACCACCTCATACCTGTCAGAATGGCTATCATCAACAAATCAACAAACAAGTGCTGGAGAGGATGTGGAGAAAAAGGAACACTCCTGCACTGCTGTTGGGAATGCAGACTGGTGCAGCCACTGTGGAGAACAGTATGGCGTTTCCTCAAAAAATTAAAAATGGAACTTCCATTTGACCCAGTCATTCCACTTCTGGGAATATATCCCAAGGAATCAGAAACACCAATCAGAAAGGATATATGCATCCCTATGTTCACAGCAGCACAATTTACCATAGCTAAGATTTGGAAACAGCCTAAGTGCCCATCAGCAGATGAGTAGATTGAAAAAAAGTGGTACATTTACACAATGGAATACTAAGCTGCTGTAAAAAAGAGGGAACTCTTACCATTTGCAACAGCATGGATGGAATTGGAGAGCATTATGCTAAGCAAAATAAACCAGAGAAAGATAAATATCATGTGATCTCACTCATTTGTGGAATATAATGAACAACATAAACTGATGAGCAAAAGTAGATCCAGAGACAGAGAAGCATCGAACAGACCAGTGTCTAGGTGTCTAACCTCAGAGGGAAGGCAGGGGAGAGTGTGGTTAGAGATCAACCAAAGGACTTGTACGCATGCATATAAGCATAACCCATGCATGGACACAGACAGTAGGGGGTGAGGGCATGTGCTGGGGGGTGGGAACGGCTGGGGAGAGGTCAATGGGGGGAAAAAGGAGACATATGCAATACTTTAAACAAATTTAAAAATAGTAATACAGCCCTAACCGGTTTGGCTCAGTAGATAGAGCATTGCTCTGTGAACTGAAGGGTCCCAGGTTCGATTCCGGTCAAGGGCATGTACCTTGGTTGCGGGCACATCCCCAGTGGGAGGTGCGCAGGAGGCAGCTGATCAATGTTTCTCTCCCATTGATGTTTCTAACTCTCTATCCCTCTCCCTTCCTCTCTGTATAAAATCAATAAAATATATTTAAAAAAAATATTACAAAAAAAGACTAATCACAGAGATTAGGTTAAAAAAAGGGAGAGAGAGAGAGATGGAGAGAATTTTATGTCTATTAGGGGCTGCAAGGGTCTCGCAAACCTTTCATAAACATGTCTGGAGGCTCCAGCTCAAGTGAAGATGCCCTTGAGGTCTACAGAGCTGAACCAA